>CM033469.1:268234586-268320186 GCA_019447015.1 Hymenochirus boettgeri
TCTCAGTTCTTTACACAGAGTGGGGACTTGGGTCACGGGGGAATGTCAATGGGGGACTGTACAGGGGGGACTCTCAGCGGGGACTGTCACAGAGGGGGGCTTCACAGAGGATACTAGTCACAGGAGGGGGACTGTCACCAGAGGGGGGTCTTTCACAGGGACTGTCACAGAGGGGGGCTGTCACAGGGGGGGAACTGTCAACAGGGGGTGGGACTGTCACAGAGGAGGACTGCTTCAATGGGGGTCTGATAAAGGGGACTGTCAAAGGGGCACTGATCACGGGGGGGCTGCTACAAGAGCGGGCTGCTCACAGGAGTGGGACTGTCACAGATGGGGGGACTGTCCACAGGGAGGAACGTCACAGACGGTGGAGGGGACTGTAAGAGGGTGGACTGGTCACAGGGGAGGAACGTCCAGAGGTGGAGGGAACTGTCAGGGGGGGACTTTTTCACAGAGAGGGGACTGGTCACAGAGGGGGGCTTCACAGTGGGGGGGCTGTCCAGAGAGGGGACTGTCACAGTGGGGGACTGTCACAAGGGGGGAGATATCACAGAGGGGCTGTCAGGGGGGGACTGTCACAGAGAGGGGGGACTGTCACAGGGGGGGACTCTGTCACAGACTGACCTGGGGACAGAGGGGGGGACTCTGGCCTGGGACAGTGAAGGGGGTCTCTGCAGGCTTCTAGCACCCATAATGTAATGGGCTTAATGTCTAGTTTTATAATATTTTAAAAGTGATATTTTGTCACTATGGTGGCGAGATCCGTTAACACAATGTGAGAGACTTATTGCATTTACATATATGGGTGCTATGGCAACCTGGGGTTGAAAAGTGTAAGATCAATAAAGCTGTGGCCAACCTGTTTTCACCCCACAAGTATGATTTTGTCTATTCGTTGCATAAGAGTTAAAGGGATTAGTTATATAAGGTATGCATGGTCGGAGAGGGAGGAAATGGGGTTAGTTTCAGTCACAAAAAATAACTACCGCAATTTGTCTAATTCTTGCCTTACGGCCAAATATATGTCTGAGAATTTCCAATATTATGCTACAAAAATGTACTATAGAGATTGGCTAAATGGAACCATTACAAATGTTAAGGGACTCTCGACAAGATGCGAATATCACTGTGGTCAGGTCCTGGATGGAGCAAAATGGGGTGAGCCCCCCCCTCCCCAGAGGTACATGGAATACAGGCAAAACCAGGGTTGAGGACCTTGTGGTTTAGGTCCATACCCTGGGCATTTAAGGGGAAGGGAGAGGTGAAGGCAAAATAAATGATACATTCAATGACATGTGTGCTAAAAGGTTTAACTTATACTTTGATACACTGTGGTTTATGTTACTACTTTGGTGGGAAGGTGGGAAGGGAAAAGAGAAGGAGGGGGATATCTTTACTGTTATTTTAAGTAATTAAATACAGAAACAGAGGAAATCACTTTTTTTCATACTTCTCCAGCTAATTCCTTCTCAGGATTTTACACAAAGGGGTTTTTGGACAGATGTATTTATGGTGTATATTGGGACGCCACATGATTACAATAGTAACTCAGAGCTGTACAAAAAAATCCAGGACTAATGGGGGGAAACAGGTGTTTTGTGGGCAATGTTAAGTACATATAATTTAGATGGTTGAATATAATAAGATTGTATAATTTAAGTCAGCAATCAGCATAAGGAAATCGATCGTAAAAAAGTCAAAAAATAGTGAGGAACAACTCCTGAGCAGATTCCTGATGGGTTTTATTACTGTTCAGATTTTACAGAATTTACCGCTACAGTTCTGATGGGATTTTGGGAGGAGAAACAAATGTGGACATGAAAACCAAGTAAGTGATATCTATTGTTTTCCTTTTTCTATCATGGTGGTTAGGTTGTGTAAAATACTTTATCTAATTGTGTTACCATGAGGTTATCATTAGCATCAACAGCAACAAATAACTACAGCAAAAAAGGAAGTAAAACTTGTAACAAACTTAGAAACTAAACTCTTATTGGATGGGGCAACATCTCTCCATAGTGTCCCATCACCTTATAGTGCCAACTCCTTATAGCCCTCTATACTATAGTGCCCGTTATCTTTTTATAGTGCCCACTACTTATAGTCCTTATAGTACCCTAGCCGTAACCTATCCTTATAGTGCCCCTGCTCTCTATAGGCGTTTGTATGGGGTTGATACCCGTGTATGGTTCCTTATAGTGCCCATGTTATTCCGTATTATAGAGTGCCCTGCTTCCTATAGTGACCCCGTTATCTCTTATAGTGCTCCATAACCTATATGTGCCGCCTTTATCCTTATAGTGCCCCGTAACTTATAGTGCCCGTAATCCTTCTATAGTGCCCGTACTATGCTTATAGTGCCCTGCCCTCTTACAGTGCCCCGACTACATATAGTGCCCGTTATCCTTATAGTGCCCAATATGCCATATTCCTGCTCTCCTTATAGGCCCCGTTATCCTTAAGTGCCTCGCTATCCTTATAGTGCCCTGCTATCTTATAGTTACCCCGTTATCCTTATAGTGCCCCTGTTATCCGTATAGTGACCTGCTCTCCTTATTAGTGCCCGTTTATCTTATAGTGCATCCATTAACCTTATAGTGCGCCTTTATCCTATAGTGCCCGGTATCCTTATAGTGCCCGTTATCCTTATAGTGCCCTACTATGGCTTATAGTGCCCTGCCCTCCTTATAGTGCCCCGCATCCTTATAGTGCCACTTATACCTATAGTGCCCCACTATGCCTATATATGCCCGCTCTCACTTATAGTGCCCCGTTACCTTATAGTGCCTCGCTATCCTTATAGTTTGCCCAGTTATCCTGTATAGTGCCCCCTTTATCCTTATAGTTGCCCTGCCCTCGCTTATAGTGCCCCGTTAACCTTTATAGTGCCCTTCGTCTTCCTTATAGTGAACCCGTTATCCTTATAGTGCCCCCTTATCCTTATAGTGCCCCTTTATCCCTTTTAGTGCCCGTTATCCTTATAGTGCCCTCTCTTCTTATAGTGGCCCGTTTATCCTTATAGTCCCCTTACCTTTATAGTGCCCTACTCTCCTTATAGTGCCCCGTTATCTAAAGTGCCCGGCTATCCTTATAGTGCCTGCTCTCCTATAGTGCCCCGTTATCCTTATAGTTCCCCGCTATCCTTATTGTGCCCCTTTATCCTTATAGTGCCCCTTTATCCTTTATAGTGCCCTGCTCTCCTTATAGTGCCCCCCCGTTATCTTATAGTGCCCCGCATTCCTTATAGTGTCCTGCTCTCTTATAGTGCCCGTTTTTATCCTTATAGTGCTCCACTATCCTTATAGTGCCCTGCTCTCCTTATAGTGCCCCGCTCTCCTTATAGTGCCCACTCTCTTATGTGCCCGTTATTCTTATAGTGGCCACTATCCTTATAGAGCCCTGACTCCTCCTGATAGTGCCCCTGTTTTACCTTATAGTGCCCCCCCGTTATGCTTTATAGTGCCCCTATCCTATAGTGCCCCGTTATCTTATAGTGCCCTTATCCTATAGTGCCCTGCCTCTCCTTATAGTGCCCCATTATCCTATAGTGCCCCGCTATCCTTATAGTTCCCTGTTCTCCTTATAGTGCCCCATTATCTTTATAGTGGCCCAGTTATTTTTATAGTGCCCCGTTATCCTTATAGCGTTCTTCTCTCCTTATAGTGCCCCGTTATCTTTATAGTGCCCCGTTATCTTTATAGTGCCCCGCTATCCTTATAGTGCCCTGTTATCCTTATAGTGCCCCACTCTCCTTATGTGACTAGCTCTCCTTATAGTGCCCCGTTATCCTTATAGTGCCCCGCTTTTCTTATGGTCCCCCGTTATCCTTATAGTGCCCGCTATCCTTATAGTGCCCTGCTCTCCTTAAAGTGCCCCGCTCTCCTTATAGTGGCTCGCTCTTCTTATAGTGCCCCGTTATCCTTATAGTGCCCCGCTTTTCTTATCGTGCCCCGTTATCCTTATAGTGCCCCATTATCCTTATAGTACCCTGCTCTCCTTATAGTGCCCCATTATACTTATAGTGCCCCGCTATCCTTATAGTGCTCTGCTCTCCTTATAGTGCACCCTTATCCTTATAGTGCTCCGTTCTCCTTATAGTGCCCCGCTCTCCTTTTAGTGCCCCACTATCCTTACTGTGCCCTCTCCTTATAGTGCCCCATTATCCTTATAGTGCCTTGCACTCCTTATAGTGCCCCGTTATCCTTATAGTGTCCCGCTATCCTTATAGTGCCCTGCTCTATTTTGCATGTATGCTTACTTATTAGAACTAATTAACACTGCGCCTACATTAGTTTAGAAAAAGTAATGTACTTTTTACATGTATAGGGATTTTAAAAGAACAAGCTTGCTATATCATGTTAACATTACAGGATTGCAATATATATTTATAAAATATAGTTATGGTTACTTGTTTTTTTACTAGGTAAGATAAAAAAAAACTTTTCTGGGAAACTTTAAGGCCTAAATTGCATGCACAATTGATTTTTTTATTATGTCAAAATAAAGAAACCAAGCCTGAATATAGGTGCGGGGGGTTGAGGGGGTGGAATGACCCCAACTGTCTGCCATGTACCCTAGGCAGTTTCAATAACACCTCTTAGCTACAATGCACCAAACATGTTGCATTCAGAAGGTCCCTAACACCTGGCTGTTATATACTATTACTTTATTATTATATTGCTATATATGCTAGTAATTACTGCCAACAGATTCTTGTACAACTCATTTTGAATTGAGAAAGCCAGTCGGATCAAGTCCAGTTTATCTAGCTAAATACGACAGATATACCATGACCTGGATGAATGAGAACCTTCAAAAGCATATTCCTTGAGTACTTCCTATTTTTAGGTATGTGACAAGCTTATAGTCATGTGACCATCCTCTACCTGCATTGTCAAAAATAATCTGTGCAAGTACTTTCCCAGGAGCAGAGGGTCAAGAGGTGTCACTCAACCTACTATACTGGAAGCAGGAAATTTTAACATTCTTCGCAATATAATTTCTTATAGGCTGCAGCCAGAGATGTGGCTGCAGCCTATCCATGGCTCACTTTAAAACAAAGACTGCAGTTTTTTTTTTAACCCTAACTTGTTTGGAAACCACAGTTGCGCTTTAAAGGTTATGTCCAGAAAAAATGTAAGTTTGTTTCTAACTGATTTACTGAAGAACAGGAGGTAAATGCACTCTCTTACCTCCCGTTCTTCAGTAAATCTTACAGGAGAGGAGGAGACACTTACCCGCGGACCCGCTTCAGCGCTGAAATCCCCGACGCCTCCAACGCATCTCCAGTCCTTTGCACTGTGCGCGCATGCACACACAATGCGAAGGAGCGAGGACACGTCGGAGACTGCCAGTGAAGTCGGCGCTGTTGCGGGTTCTATGTGCATTGCTCTAAATGGTCTTAACTTGACCTTCACTTGGAGATTTGGAGGGTCACAGGAAGATTTTTTTAGATTTAAATATCTACACTACAGGGGGATATCTGTATACAAAAGCTTTCAGATACCCTGTATCAATAAATAGAATATTGAGAGCGGATTCCTGTGGTCAGTTCATAAGGCTAAAATGGAACTGCTCTAAATACTCGGATTTCCATCTAGCAGCTAGAGACCTTACAACTAGATTAATTAACAGGGAATATAATGAAAATAATTAGGAGAAGCCAGACCAAAAGCAGAGATCAACCATCCTGGTTAGGATAGAAATAAAATAGTGGGGAAACAGAACTAATTGCAATAAACACACAAAAACAAAAGTAAATTTAAACGTGACAGAGAGAAAGTTAAAGGTCAAGTCCAGCCCCAAAATCCCCTGTCTGCCTCTTCTGAGCATGCCCAGGCTCAGTACAAGCTCAGTACAGGTTTCTAAATTGCTCAGTTTCAATGAGGCATCCGGAAGCATAGCAGGCATACAGTAATAAATTTAATAGCACAAAGTATGATATATCAACATATTTTAAAGAGGCCATTCTTTCTAAAAGATGTTCTTATGAGGGTGGAGGTGTCCTTTAAATGTATTACCCCATACAACCCACAGTATAAATTTATTACACCAGATATCTACCCGTCCTAAATCAAGGTAAGGATTTGAGAGAAGTACTAGAAAGAGGCTGCCAATTTATCCCAAAAAGAGCTAAATCTATAGGAGGCATTCTATATGTCAGGAATACATAAATTGCAATTGTAAGACAACACGTGATATATTTACTCACATGTAAAAAATGTAAAGTACAGTATGTGTGCAGTACCCCTAAAATTTAGAGTACATGAACATGTACAGTTAGAGGCCAATAAAAACACCAAGCCCTATAGGAAGACACTTCATTAATTGCAATTAAAGTCAATCCAATTACATTGAGGGCCAAGGAATTCAACACAGATGTACTGTAAGGAATAAAATACAAAAATTACTTACTACAGAAGTAAAATGGGTATTTCAATTAGATACACGTTGCCTTAAGAGATTAAATTCAATATGGGACATTGCTTTCTACTTTGGATGACTAGAAAATCCTGAATGTTTAAACCAATGAAAAATAACTTAGATAAAAATCTAGATCAAATTGAAATACAAGGTAACATAGGCACTCAACAGGAGAACTAAACCCAATTTTTTATACTTCAGAATCTGAAAACAACCCCCCTAAAAACTCCAACTATAAAATGGCACTTTAGTAAACTCTGTTAAAGTAAATCAAAGCCTGTTCAAAACTGGATTAAGTATCTGTGTGTACGGGCAGTGTCAGGCCACACCTCCTGACCTCAGTCACATGCTTCCTTGCTTTATCTGTCCTGTAAAAGGATTGGCTAGAGATTATTAATGGGTGTGACCAACTGTAACAAGTTTGTGCCATAGCAAAGGACTGAGCATGTGCAGAACATAATGGTCGTTGACCAAACTGTGCGATGTTAGAATGCTGAGAAGTAAAGCACAAACCATATGTTATTTAGGTAAATTTCCCAGCGCATGTATCAAAATGATTACTGGTTTTATATCAAGGTGTCCTGACTTCTGGTTCAGTTTTGTTCTGTGGCTTTAGTTGACCTTTAAGGAAAAGAAATCAAATGAAGATTCAAAGTTCTCCTGACTTGGAAACATCCTTTTAAAAAGCATACATGCAATTAAGACTATAGAAACAAAGTTTGGTGAATTTCAGGTATGATCTACCCTTACTCATAGACAGACAGACTTTGTTTCCATATTCTTAATTGCATGTATGCTTTTTAAAAGGATGAGTCAATAAAGAGAATTTTTTATTCAAGGAACGGATCGCGTGTTTTCTGAGGGCACCGGAGAGATTGGTGCCGTAATCCACTACCTGTTTATTTGTAATAAAGTTTATTCTTTAAATGAAGACAACCGTGTGAGCTGGTGTTGAAGGAGTGTGAGCTTCCTATTCCTTTATTATCCAAGTGTACTTCTTTCTTTCTTTACATTTTGGTGTGAATTGCCCCTAATGACCTTATAAATCAAATATAATTCCTCTCTACTTTTCTTGAGATTATATTTATAAAGGATAATTTTCAGTAATAGCCGATAACAAAACTTTTTCACTGTCAAAAATGATACACCTAGCATCAATATTTTTTCAACAGCATAAAAGGACCATTATCAGACATTACCAATTAGGGCTAGGCCACACTAGCGTGTTTTTCGCACGTTTGCGTTTTGCATGGTTTTCACTAACATATAAATCGCGTGAACGCGAACATTCCTGCAATTTCCGATGCGCATGCAAGTACATACACGAAAATAACGCGCAATAACGCACTCGAAAGCGTGCGTGCTTGATGCGTTGTAGTGTGGCCTCAGCCTAACAATCATTTATAAATAACCTAGGTATTTATTAATACGGCCCTAGGTTTGTTGTGTTTACATAGAGGCTAAGACCTGGAAACTAATTTTTTGCAATTCCCATACATGCAAACTTTTACAACTTTTAGCACCCTGGGGTAAAACTTCTCCACTTTATGGCTGTATTATTTGGTACAATAACTCCAAGAGTGTGTGCTCCATACATTGTATATCTACTTGACTTTATCAAATAAACTTGACAGGTAACAAAATGCTTTTCTTTGTTATGTGAATAACCATAGTCAGTTTCTTTTTAAATGTTACTGACTATGTCAAATGGGAGAGGGGAAAAACAATTCCATTACTTTTAAAAGGCATGTCCACCCCCAGAACTACTACTGGCCCCACTGTGCAGAGTTGAAAAAACCTTACCTTACCTCTGCTCCAAATGGTTCTCCTGCAATGTCTGCCCAAAGTCCTAGAAAGTGAAGAGCAGGAGCGTCCCCTGAGAAGTTTCTGGCTTGCTCAGTGCCTTTGAGGAAGTAACGTTGTCACAAAACGGGTCAGGCTGCAACCCCTCCCACCTCTCCTACCCTGTGTACCGGACTGTTAAGATGTGACTGTGAGTTGATTTTAACTAATCATTAATAAAGTTTAAGTTTTATCTTCTGCGAGATGCCCGTCTAGTGTATTTGCTCTACATTTAAATATTGGGTTCTTTACCATCTGGCTGTCAAGTCGGCCTTTGGATATTTGGAGCTCCGCGGAAGCTACAATAGAGGGTAAGGGGATTACGCTCCTGGTTGTTACCATTTCTCTTTGCTTTAGACAAGAATAGTTCTTGTTAGCTTATTACAAGCTGTGAGTTACCAGAGCTATAACATTTGGAGGAGGAACTGAACTTAATGTACAGCCTGGTAAGTATCTCAATAAAACTGTTGTTCACATTTTTATTGTAAAACAAATCAGTTATTTAAAATACATGTTGCTGGCTCCCCAGAAAGATATTATACATAATGTAGGTTTTTTTTTTACAAAGGTAATAGGCGAATTGTGGGGGGAAATGCACAGAAATGAAATAGTGTTATTAAAATCCACTGTCTTTTTATATGGTTTTACTATTAAACATTTTTATTCATCCTTTAATTAAGATTTCAATTAAATGGACTAATAATAAACTGAACCACTAAGAGTCCAGGTATATATAATAATATCAAAACTTACAAAAACAATTTTATCCTGCAACATTATATTAAGCACTGACATAGCATATAGTGCTATGAGGATGTGACAAACAGTATTAATTAGACTTGATGGTTTTAGGAAGCTCATTACTCACTGTGATTGGTATGATTTGGAGACACTTACATTTGGTGTTGGAACAAGGCTGTCAGTAGAACCAGGTAACATCCACACTGTAGATATTTTATGTAATTTTCATTGTTCTGATGGAATATTGGTGTACACAGCCACGTGGACACAACTGGCACCGGTACCTAATTTTGATGATGTGCACAACTCGTACTACATTTAGAATATTAGACACATAAATCTTTTCCTAGGCATGTTACCAAAATGTTTAGACTTAAATGTAGATTTCAACAATAATTGTTTAGTGCAACAATGTAATGGTTAGGAACTTTTTCTAAAGTTTCTTTTTAATGTTGATCCAATGTTTATATATTATAAGTAATGTTTTCATCCCTGCATCTTTTAATTGTACTAACAATAAATAAGTTTGTCTTTTCAGCAGGGCTCCAAATTGAATGGTAGCGTCATAGTTGTGTGACATAGAGCTTTTTTATTCTTCTAGAACAGGGGTGATATGTGAGGTTTAGGGCAGAGCTTACTATAGAAAGCATTGTCTAGACAGCTAATACACTAAAACTGGATGATGCTTTTATTTATTTAATGGGACATACAAAGTAAAAAGTAACTATTGGGCATGGAAACTGTAGAGTCAACCATATTAAGTGATAGTTGCGATCTTAACTACATTGCTGATTTACTATAGTACAATTAATTTGTATTAATTTCTAGTAGATTAATTAACAAATGAACATAATAATTATTCTTTCATTCTCCTTTCAAGATATAAAATATAAGATAATAATTATATTATAAGTCTTTTTTCATTCTGTAAGGTAAGAGTTGTTATACTTTCTCATAAACACCTAATACAAGTAGACATGCAGTCAACAGAAAAAACAGATATATGTAAGGTATTCAAAAAGCATTTGAAATATTGCTGGAGATGTTATATATTTTGAAGAACCACATTTCAATTCATGCAAGTGTTTTGTTTCTTTCCTGCTATAAAATATAAGATAATAATTATATTATAAGTCTTGTTTTGTTGTAGAATGCATTCTTTTTACATATATTTATCTGAAAATAGTAACAGTAAGAAATGTATTTACCCTGTGATTATTTATATATATAATTTTATATTTTTGATTTACAATATAAGGTGAACACAGCTCATCTAAACCTACAGTGTTTGTACTAAAGCCCCAGAAAACTGACTCCCCTGCTGCCTGTCTGGTTAAAGATTTTTATCCCAAGGATGTGGAGATTTACATGAATTCTACCCAAAGGAACTCTGGGATTATTACAGCCTCCCCAGTTCTTTCTCAAAATGGGAAATACAGTGCTGTTCATGTGGACAGGCTGGGGACAGAGGATCTGCACTGTCAAGCCAAACACCAGGGAGAATGGGTGAGAGATTCATATAAGAGGTCAGAAAAAAGGGAAATCCTACCAGAAACAAAAGGTACTGTAACTTACTAGATGAATTTACTTATAGTAATAGATTAATTTTCTTATACTAATATATTAATTCACTTACAGTACTAGATGAGATCATTTGCATTACTAGATGAATACTATATGAATTTACTTGCAGAACAAGATGAATTCAATTACAGTACTTTAGCTTTTTGCATTTTATAGCACAACTATGTCTGTTTAACAACAAAGAAATTACAATTTCCTTGTCAAATTTAAACACTGGTCTTAACTTTTCTTAAATTTCTACTAAAAGTCTTATCAATACATACATTTGATTAAATATTTTTCTGACCCATTTTTGCTTTTTTGATGTTGAACATTTCAAGTGTTGAATAGAGACAGTGTTATATCTGCATATAGTGTCTGTTTTCTTTCCTGTAGCATATTCTTAAAAACCTTACTGGGAAAACATTCTATTTACTAATCAACAAAGTTTTTGGCAATAAGAGATACATAAAAAAAGAAGTCTATTTTACAGATGGGATTAAACTATTCCTGATCTGCATATTGATGGTCCATTTTATAAAATATGTAAAATGTGTTTTATTTAATAAGCAAGAACATGGAACTGACAGCTTGATCTTTACATAGATGAGGATCTTGATAAAGAGAACCCCTGTGACCAGCCAGATTCATATGGTCTGTAAAGTCTATCTATCTATCTATCTATCTATCTATCTATCTATCTATCATCTATCTATCTATCTATCTATCTATCTATCATCTATCTATCTATCTATCTATCTATCTGTCCATCCATCCATCCATCCATCCATCTATCTATCTATCTATCTATCTATCTATCTATCATCTATCTATCTATCTATCTATCATCTATCTATCTATCTATCTATCCATCTATCTATCTATCTATCTATCTATCTATCTATCATCTATATATCTATCTATCTATCTATCTATCTATCTATCTATCATCTATCTAATTATATATGATTGATTATATGATATGATTATATATGAAGTATTTATATATAATACATTTAATATAACTGCAAATCTCCTGAAAATATTTGTTATGAAGTTGTTTGTGATATATAATAATATTTTCATATCTCTTGATCTTAACCACATTACTTTTGCCGTACAGCAGCTAAAATAGATAGAAAAAAATCAATATTATTAATAGTATTCACCCATGGTATCCAGTAATTTAATTGTCTGAAATGATTTACCTATTTTTAAGATTGCTACTACCCGATTATTGATAAGTGGTTCCTCTGAGGAAAATTAGACCCTTTTCTTTTCTTAATATCTTAAATAATCTATTTATCTGCTTATACCTCAAATATCAATCTATGCCTGTGTAATAATGCTTTGTGTTTTATTTTATAATCTTAATGTAGAGGAGGTATTATACATTTCTTATTATTTTACCGGATTTTATTTGGAGGATACAACTTTGTGTTAGGTACTGTATAACATTTCTCCTAAAGCAATCACAGGTAAATATGTGGCTTTTATATGAAATACCAGTACGTTTACCCCCTTTGGTTCAAGTGGTAACAGTTAATTAGTTTACTGATGTATAAACTGCCCATTAAAAAAAAAAAGATGACCGAATCAATCATAAAATAAAGAATATGGTACAACTGTATTGTATATCGAACTCAGTATTTTATACTTAAATCCATTGGTAATTAATCACAGTGACAAAAACTATATAGTAATTTGTTCTAATGTCACTGTTTTTCAGCTCTGAGCTTTGAGAAAGTTAATATTATTTCCATGACTGTTCTGGGGATGAGGCTGCTCTGTGCCAAAATGTTGGCTTTCAACTTACTCCTTAGTGTAAAATGTTTCATTCTGTAAGGTAAGAGTTGTTATACTTTCTCATAAACACATAATACAAGTAGACATGCAGTCAACAGAACAGATATATGTAAGGTATTCAAAAAGCATTTGCAATATTGCTGGAGATGTTATATATTTTGAAGAACCACATTTCAACTCATGCAAGTGTTTTGTTTCTTTCCTGCCAAAAAAAGAAACAAAACAAAATCAAGTATAATCATGAAATCCATGTCATTTATGAATTTATGTTGTTGTCTGTCCCATCTTTATGAACAGTGGCAAGTCTGGTTCAGATGGAAATATTACCCAGAATGCCTCACTAATCATAATAAAATATATTGACCATTAAAATACAGTTTTTGACACAGAACGAAATACTTCAGCTCATTTGGCAGAAAACAGAATCCTTAAATTATAACTATTTCGCTTGGCTCTAGCTGTGCTTTGCCTAACAGTCAAAAGCATAAACATATATATTAGTGGAATTTTTTTTTACTTTTAATTTTGTGAAAATTCTATTGTGAAATAGTGAAATAGATTCCCAAGTTTATTTGAGTTTTTTTGTTTATAGTGAAAAAAAACACATTGGCCCATTGCAAAGTTAAATTCATGAACTTCGTGCTGCCTTTATCCTATATCTGTCAGTGACTTTGTTTTTCCATAGTGTCAGATCTCTGTGCAGCACTCCCCCCTTCCCCCTCCCCTCTATTACCTCCTCCATGTCTCAACTCCGGCTAACCGACAAGCTTATCATGTGCAGAAGGAGTTAAAAGCTCAACATCCGGAAAAACGCACCCACTCACAGTGGCCAATAGAAAGCAAGCTGTCCTGGAGACACAGATCTCTTTGTGTACTGATCTCTCTCTTTGTGACCCATCATCAATCAGTGAAGTCTATCAAGAAGGGGTGTCAGGTGCAGCCTATTCTCTACCATCAAAGCTACCTCTCTTCCTGCTAATGTTCTTATCTCTATGTTTATTACAGAGTAGGGAGGGACTTGAGTAGGGAAGAGGGTCACGTCATGTCACGGATTTGATTGACAGTACAAGTAGGAGTAGAAGAATGCAATCACGTATTCTAACTTGTGTATCAGGACAGAGGGAAACTGAACAAAGTAGTAGTGAACAAATGTAGTCAGAATTAGAAAAGGATTGATGGTGTAGATCGGTGATCCTCAAACTGCGGCTCTCCAGATGTTTGAAAACTACAACTCCCAGCATTCCTCAACTACAGAGAGAAGCATAGGAATGCTGGGAGTTGTAGTTTTCAAACATCTGGAGAGCCGCAGTTTGCCCATCAGTGGTGTAGATGATTGAACTGGGTCAAACTTGTCTATGAGGCATATAGTCTTCATACAGAATTTGTATGTAAATATGGGCTGTGGGTTATCTATTACCTATATATCCTTTTAGTTTAATCAGGGGCTTTCTCTACTAAGAAGCTGTTTAAATCAGCTAGCCCATTGTTTCCATCTTAAATCTTAATTAGTTAAAGGACAACAGTAGCATTGTTTTTCCTCTCCCTTTTGGCCCAGGGCCTAACCAATGAGAATGCACACTCTGCAAGAGGCACTTCTTTCTATTGGATAGTTACCAGAATTAGGATAGGCAGAGCATGGACACTCCAGTTGTCCTTTAATGCCCAAGGTGCAGGCTGTACTGAACTTGGAGTCAGTCAAGCTACTAACACTCATATTCATATTCAAACTGGATACTCTATGGTTGACATGTTAGACAGCTCTTAAGGCTCATACACACGTCCGATATGTGCACCGAGCCAGGACCCCCGACGAGGATACATTCGCACAAGGCCGTTTGTTGTGCAAATGTGTCGGGGGTCGTGGCTCAGTGCCATATTGCCCGTGTTTACGAACCTTTAGGGTAGCTTTTTTCCCTCTGACCACTCTGTGGGTTGTTCAGATCACATCGTTCTTAGCAGCTTCTTGCCAAATTGGCCAGTATTGGTGAAAACATTATTCACATTAAAGAAAATCTTTACCTAAATAGAACACAAAGAGATGATTAAAATGAGTTCTTTTATATGGTGGAAAATAGACATTCAAAGGAATAGTCTATTTAAAGTTTTTTTTTTAGTAAATTAAATTTAGGTGGTAGAGATTAATTCTACCTCCTATTATTATCTTGAAACCCAGCAGGGACTCCAGATGCCACTTGCATGGGGTTATGTAGTTCTCCCTCCAACAGTCCCCCACTGTTGAAAGGCCCCTCGTCTATAAAGTTGGCACACATGCACATACATTACAGCCAGAGGAGGAGGGGTGGGCAAGCTAACTAGCAGGAGGTCTGCAAACAGCTGCATGAGTGGTATCTCCCAACGATCCCTTCTGTCTTTCAAGGTAATAATGGGAGGTAGTAGAACTCTCTCCCACCTAAATATAGTTTACTATATGCTAGTTTACATTTTCACAGATTGGCAGAATGACACATTGTTACAATCACAGAGGGAAATCAGTCTGATGATCTGTGAAAATCTTATAATGCCCACTTTAGCCCCAGGAAGCATATATTGTGGACCACAACTAGGTATAACACATAATAGTGGTAAGGACAGTCATGTATTACCTAACTGTTTTTTCTTCTTTTTTTATCATTTTAGATTCCTAAAGAAACGTACAGTTTCCTAAAGAAACTTAAAGCTTCCATCATATGATATATTGTTAGTTGATATGTTTGTGAAGAAAATATATAATTTAAAGGGAATGTATACCCTTAAAACAACAAACTGGACAATTGTCAGTTACCTGCCTCCAACACCAACTGATATATTTTGTACTTTATTACCTGCACTGCTTACATGATTTTTAAGAATTATTATTGTATCTATTCTGGCAGAGTAATCTGGCCCCTCCTTCTGTCAATCAAGGCTGAGACTGCTGACATAACATCCAATGATTGACTGCAATTTCACTTGCTGCCTGCTCTGCACATGCTTAAACATATAAAAAGCTCTTGGAGTAGAGGCAGGAGGCAGATACCTTTGCCAGAAAGATACAGAACTTATCGATAAATATCTGGTTACAAATGCATGTAATAAACTGCGAAAAATAGCAGTTGGGGGTTACAGGCACATAACAAGATTCTAAGCTCTATGGGGCTGGGACCTCCTTTCCTCTTGTGGCAAAGCTCTAGCACTTATATTTATATAATTTATATATTTATGTAATGAACTATCTATGTATTTATCCCCTTCTATGACTTTATTGTATTTTGTTACTGTACAGCGCTGCTTCCCCAAGTGGCGTTTTATATAAGGAATAATACGCTACCTACAGTGTAATATAAGGAGATTACGCCACAGAGGAGTTCCCTGACAATATACAGGTCAGGGAACTCCGAGGTGAAGTAATGTCCGTATATTATTCTGTAGGTAGCGTATTATTCCATATAATACATAAAGCACATAATACCTAGAGAGAAAAAAACAGCACAGGCAGCACACAAACAACCAACGGCACACTTACTTATCTACCCCCTCCTATTGATACTGCCTGTATCTACCCCCCTGTCACCCCCTTCCTGTATCTACCCCCCATCACCCCCTTCCTGTATCTACCCCCTGTCACCCCCCCTCCTGTATCTACCCCCCTGTCACCCCCTTCCTGTATCTACCCCCGTCACCCCCTTCCTGTATCTACCCCCCACCTCCCTGTATCTACCCTCCCTATCTACCCCCACCTCCCTACCACCCCCCTGTATCTACCCCCTTGTCCCTCCCTCCCTGTATCTACTCCCTCCCTCCATACTCCATGCAAGAGAATTTGATTTCCAGAATATAAAGGGTTAAGATTCCATTTTGTATTTAAATTTACTGACCAGGTTACACTCGGTTCTCTCCTGTACGGTTCCTGTCACTGATTGAAATGCACGGAAGATAAGCAGCAGTGTCCAGCCGCCAGCAGAGTCAATTTATACTGCTGCTTATCTTCCATGCAGTTCAATCAGTGACAGGAACCTGAAGGGAGAACCGAGTGTAACCTGGTCAGTACATTTAAATACAAAATGGAATCCTCACCCTTTATATCCTGGAAATCAAATTCTCTTGTATGGAGTATGGAGGGGGGAGAGGTGGGGAGGTGCAGTGGCAAGAATTCTTATTACAGTCACTCAGTGACACACTTGAGTGACTGTAATATAGATTCTCGCCACTGCACCTTCCCATTGAAAGTATAGGAGCCTTATGTATTATAAATAAACTATACATATACATACATAACTGACAAGTAACCATTTTTTTGTTTTAACAGAGGACATGCCCTTTAAACATATAACCATTTTGTTTGAGCTTTGCTTATTTGTTTTTAAGATTAAGAAATTATAACTTTATGGCTATGGCTTTAATTAGGAAAAAAATAATACAATGGTTTTTACACTAAAACAAGATGTTACAAGTTACAAGTAAAGATGTGGACAGCATACCAGCTACGAAATGGACTTAAAGTGCTTACACAATAATAATGGATTGTATCAATAAAGTGCAATTATTGATATCACTAATACCTTATCATAAAAATGCTAGCCCAATCTTTTTTGCAATTGACTTTCAATTCCAAATTGGACCAGGACAGGCAACAACGCAGAAACATCAGAAGGTAAAACCGCTGAATCTGTCAATGTCTATTTAGTGTATGGCGAGCAAAATAGGCATATAATACAGCAATGGAATGTTTTATTAGACACTGATTTGACATTTACAGTTTCGGTTAAAAAAGGGGATGAAAACCCCAAACATTGCCATGTTATGCCATTGTCATGCTGTGGTCAATATTTATTAAAGCGTTTTTCTATTAGAGAGCTGTACCTGCCTTTCTTATTTTTATCTATACATGAGCCATGGTGGACTACCTAAATGGTACATGCCCCTTAATATTATTAGTTCTCCACCTGGTTGTGCTGATCCATTATTCTTTAAAATATTCTAAATATATTATTGATGAAATCATTAATTAAACATACACAGCAACAAAGCATATATACAGAGTATTAGCATTTTAAGAGATTGTACAACATGTATGTTTTAAACAATTACAGCGATAAATAAGAATTACAAGGATCCTGAGTGATTCTTTCTACATTAATGTTAAAGAAATGTGTTCCTTAATTAGAACATTGCAGTGGAAATCTTACTTTATTTTTATTATCTTTATAATTCGAACTGAATCAAGAAGATGGATGATGCATGTTGATCTGTATTGTAATAAAATGAACATGACCAATCTTTTCTTGCTTTGAATTTGTAAACCAGAAATTTTACTTTAGAAGGCAAACTATACCATCTAATAGCCAACACCAAATGCCTTGTCGAAATAATAGTTATTTTTTATTGATATGCGTAAAATGTATGAGAGTCCAGGTAGGCAACCAGAGTCTCTATAGATATGATTACGGCTACGTGCCATGTTCCGCTGAGTTAACTCATAGCGGTGGCCATCATTTTCAATGGTACCACTGTGCATTAACGCACAAAACTGCTGCATACAGTGCATTGCACACAACACACTGTATCGCAGCACACAGCTGGGAATGGTGTGGTTCACTCCTATGTGCAGAGTGTTTTGGTGCGATGTTCCCACAGGAAATTGCACCAAAACTCTGACCAGTGTGAACGAAGCCTAAAAAGTTAGCTTGATTAGAAAAGCTAACAGGGTGTGGAAAGATGCAAGCTCCGAGTGGGCGGAGCTAAAAAGTTTTCTAATAAAGCTAATGTTTTAATCATATCTAGCCAGACTCTGGTTGCCTACCTGGACTCTCATAAATTTTACGCTTACTTATAAGCTGGTCGGAGATGGAGCTAACTCCTGGGTGTTTCTGAGCACTAGATATGACGAGGAAGGTCGCGTGGCTCCCGGAGTAGGTACTAGTGCAGTAACAAGTTTATTTTTTAATTTATAGAGCTTTCAAATCTTCCAGCAAACCAAAGGTTAAACTTCACTGCACCTGCAATAATGAATTTCCAGAAAAAAAGTCAGTAGTGTAAGAGCAGGAAGCAAAAATGACATCTGTCAGTGGTGGGAAAAGAGGAAGTCAATATCCAGGTGTACTGTAATAGAAATATAGAAATATTAGATCTTATCATAGTTTTCTGTTGACTAAAGGTTTGGGTTGAAGTTGAGGTTGCTCGTTTCAGTTTATGTTTAAATAAATCCAGTTACAAGTATTTGTTAGACAATTTACTTGTTCAATACAATACTGTGTTTTCTTGTCAACGTATAATTTCATATTCATATTGGGAACAATGCAAGAAACAAAATGAGCTGTTCGAGGGAACCAGAAACATTACATTTATTGGCAAGATACACAGTTAGAAGACGCTATGTTTTAATGAAACAATGGGGAATAACATTAACAACTGAATAAAAAATGTGCAACCCTGGTACCTGCTCCTCATTGTCATGTCCGCCTTTTTCAACATCAACACCTTCACAATAAAAACTTGAATGATGGGTGAAAAACAAAGCAACAGAAAATAGCTGATGCTAACATATTTACTTACATTTTATATCAATCATTAGGTGTGTGAAATAATCAGTCAGGGAAAAGACACATCGCAATGACAAATAGCGCTGTTTTATAAAACTGCTCGCTTTCGCCTTTGCGGAAAAGTATCGCTGTGGCGATGTATGGTGATAGTTTTCGCCTTATTCATTGCGGTAAGTGTGGTATCTCTGCAAAAAGAGAGATTGCCCTCTAGTGTAATTTCAGAGCTATTTTTGTCATTTTTTTTATTTAATGCTATTTATAAATAGGTGAATTTTTGCCTTTTTGCTCCTTTTCTCCCTTTTTTTGTTTTTTTTTTTGCAGTTTTACCAGAATTTTCTCCAAACATCATTACTTACTGGAATGTTCCATTAACATGACTATTTCTTACACAGCACTATGGCATGTTCCCATATTAATGGAACTGGTTGGATAATTAAGCAATATTAAATAATGTGTCCTATTAATGAAATAGAGAAAAATCGCCTTTTAAGTTTTACACTATCATCCTATTAAAATAGAGAAAATTCGCCTTTTGAGTTTTACAATATTTATATCTTTGGCTGAAAAAAACACCACATGTGTTAGGCTATTTTTAAATAACAAAGACAATGTGCTGACACCTTCCATGGACCCATGGAAATTAATGGCCACTTATGTGTTTTCGCCACTTCAGACTTGTTGAATTGGAATGGCTGAACTTAACGCAAAAATACACTTTTCGACATTTTATAAATATTTTTGAGCGGTTACCGCACCAATGTATGGCGAAAAGCGTTATTGCTGATTTATAAATAGCGAAAAATCAAGGCTGCGTTAAAGAAGGCGAAAAATTTAACAAACCTTTATAAATATGCCCCTTAGGGTAAAACCCATGTTTCCTCTTGTCTAACTCTGAACATTTGAATGAGCAAAATTGGATAAAAGTAACAAGGCAGCATTGTGGCCAATTTTGATATATAACTAAAGGACAACTGTGGTGTTTTTGCTCCACAATAATTAACAAGGCTTTGGTGCAGCATTGTGGTGCTTGGTGGATTTTTACTGGCACATGCATTCATTAGTCTTTGTTATTCTACACAAGCCAATTGACTCAACTTGAATAATGCCACTGTACCATGTGTATCAGTAACTCTGGCTATACATATACAATCCAATGGGCTTCGCTGGTTATCAAGGATATGTATGGAACAAAAAAGACAGGTCCCTATGTATAAAAAATCCATTTACTTTATTAAAGGGAATTGTGCTGTTACTAGTAAGTAAATGTAGAACAAAAACTTGAGTGTAGCAGGCTGAACAATCACTCACTATATCAAGTACCTTATCAGTTACAAAAGACAACTACCATACATATTTTGCAATGTGGTCCATATGCATTCAACAAACTTTTTAGCATTAAGTGTAAGTGTAGCATTAAGTCTGTTGAGTCTGCATGCCACTAACATTGCTATGAGATAGATAGTTAGCTGGGGTTTACTACAGTACTACAAAACTCATAGGACAACTGCAAATGATTAAAGATGTTTGAAAAACGAACCTTAATAGAAGTCAATAGGAGCAGATATTTAATACCGATTATAGAATATTCAATAATGATTATAAAATATGACTAAAACACTGTTTGGTAAAAAAATATAAGATGTCTACACAGACTTGTAAATATTAGATGCTCTCATGCCCAGCCCATACAGACTGTTACATAAAAGATGCCCACCTGCCCAGCCCACACACAATGGTACATTAAATATGCCCTCAAGCCAAACCCACACAGACTGGTACAGTTATGTCTTACTTTCCATTCTGCAATCAATCTATTCTGCAATCAATCCAAAAAAACCTGTATAACTGAAAATTTACCTTGATACATACCGGTAATTTCCTTTCCCTGGACCATAATGGCAGTAGTCACTAATGGGTTAACCCACAGGAATACTGTACATATAATACAAATAAAAACAAGCTCTCACTAGTCCGGACTGGCTCAGTGTGGCAACAAAAGGGCAGGATCTTAGTGACCACTGCCATTACAGTCCAGGAAAAGAAAATTACCGGTAAGTAGAAAGGTAAAGTTAAATTTTCAGTTTTCCTGATGCTTAATGGCAGTGGTCACTAATGGAATATGCAAAAGCAATAAGAAAAAAGCTTGAATTTATACTTACGTAAATTCCATTTCCTTGAACCCCAAAGACAGCAATAACCATGAGATAGATAGATAGCTCCTCCCTTGGTAGGACAGTCCCAACTTAAAAGCACCCTCCCTAAACCCTGCCCCTCAGTGTGAATCCAACTAGTAGTGAAAGGGAAAAAAAAACAGGAGACCACACTAATGCAACAAGTTTATTTGGGCGGGAGTGTGTGTGGAATTTACATAAGTATAAATTCAAGCTTTCGTTATCACCCCAAAGGCAGCAATAACTATGAGATATCACCAAATAGTGAGAGTACAAGGGGTGGGAAGATATGTTTTAGGTGACACTACGCCCAAACGCCGATTCCCTCTGGTGGAAAGTTTTAAATGTAGACCTTCTTCCTTTATTATAAGATATGGTTCTCTGCAATTGAGAGCCCGTATCTTGTTCTGCTGGCTGAGGAAAGCACAATTAGGAGAGTAGTCTTTCATGTTAGTAAATTAATGGGAAATTTATCCAAGGGTTTCAAGGGAGGTTGGCATAGACTCCTCAGAACTAACTTCAGATCCCATTTAGGAAAAGCATTCCTTATTCTTGGTCTTATATTTTGAGCTGCTTTAAAATCTTTTGATTAAGAGGTCATCAGCTAAACTGGTGTTGAAAAATGCCCCTAAGGTTTGGACCTTAAGGGTGCTGGGAACAAGACCTTTTTAGAGACATTCAATCAAAAAATCTACAATGGATGGGATATGCGGAACTGAACAACGCCTACCCTTCTCCTAACACCAGGATTGAAACATTGTCCAAGCTCTCTGATATATAGCGGAGGTGGAAGCTTTCCTGCTAAGTAAGAGGGTATCTATGGCCATAGAAGATAGTCCCATTTGTACCATCATATATTTTTCAGAAACCACACGGTGAGCTTCAGGTCCACAGGATTGGGGTAAAGGATCTGATCCTGAAAAAGAAGGTCCTTCAACACTGGAAGGCTCCAGGGTGGTTGACATTTGTGGACATTTGTACTAGGTCCGAAAACCATGCTCTGTGAGGCCAAGCAGAGGCTATTGCGATTATTTTGCTCCTGTCTGAAGGATCTTCTTTAGAATGTTGGGAATTAGAGGAAAAGGGGGGAATATATATGCCAGTTAAAAGTTCCACAGAACTGAAATGGCGCCCCTCCCTTGTGCTCTGGGATCTTCGGAAAGGGAGTAGTAGATTGGTGTTTTTTGATTTTTTGCAGAGGCCATCAAGTCCACTTCTGGAGTTCCCCACCTGAGGCATATCATGTTGAAGATTTCTCGATTTAGTTCACATTCATTGAAATTCAGTTGTCTGCGACTCAGGTTGTCTGCCCATTGGTTTGCGGAACATTTTATAACGGCTGAGAGACCAAATAGATATTTTTCTGTCCATGAACTTATCTTTAGCGAGAGGTTTTCCAAGGTCTGGCTCTGAGTACTTCCCTGATGGTTGATATACACTGTTGTAGTGCGGTTGTCAGTTTGGATTTGGACTCTGTTCCCCCAAACAATATTTTTGAAAGCTCTGAGAGCTTGAAGTTCCCTGAAATTTAAAGAAAGAAGTGTCGTCTGGTGGTGCCACCTGCCCTGATTGGAGATGTTTTGGCAGTGAGCACCCCACCCCTAGTTGCTGGCGTCGGTAGTTAATACTATGGCAGGAGGGGGAGCTAATGGATTCCTCCTGTACAGATTGTTCTTCAACATCCACCAGTTCAGAGAATTCTTGACTTTCTCCGGTATAGGATTCTTGTAGTGGAGAGATGATGTCTGTCTGTTCAATACAGGGCCCTTGCCCAGGGAACCCCCTTTATTGCAGCTGATAAGAGACCTGAACTGAATCGGCGGCTTTCAGATGCGCTACCCTGGATCTGATTTCTGCAATTCTTCTTTCCGGTAGAAAAACTAGTAGGGTTATTCAATAAAAGTTCTTATCGTTTAAAATGGTGCTAATTTTGCCCCAACCAATCAGATCTTATTTAACATTTGAAAGCTAACATCTGATTGGTTGGGGCAAAATTAGCACCATTTTAAATGATAAGAACTTTCATTGAATAACCCTGTAGGTTTTGATTTGTATCGAAAATGGAGTTCTAAAAACTTTTTTTTCCTCTGTGGAATAAGGGAAGATTTCTCCCAGTTTATCACCACCCCAGATTTTGAAGGGTATGGATGGTAACCTCGACATTCTGTTTTAAGATTTGCTCTGAGCTCGCTCTCAGTAGCCAATCATCTAGGTATGGTATGACATTTATAACAAGATCTCTTAGATGTGTTGCCACTACACTCATTATTTTTGTCAATACTCTTGGTGCTGAAGTAATTCCAAAGGGTAGAGCGGCAAACTGCAAATGTTCTGTCTCTTTGTCCAATTGAATGGCAGGGCCCTACTACCATCCTCCCCCCCCCCCCCCCCGCGGAGTTACGCCACTGTGTCTGAAGTAATGTCGACCTATTTTTGATAATATGTAGACAGACGACCTCCCACAGGTCTAGAGGAATAGTTGTCCTCTTAATTGTCTGCACTATTTAGGCATCTATTTTTGGGAAGTTATCCCAATTTTTGGAATCTTCTGGATCAACATTAACTTGAGAGGCGTCTAGGAATAGAAATTTTTTTATCAGGACAAGAACACTCTTCCTTTATTGAATCTTTAATAGCCTCATGAACTGGAATGGAAATCCTTATAGCTCCAGAGAAAAATTTTGCTACCTTTTTGGGGGGCTCCTGTGGATCATCCTTTGCCTTATGAGCTTCAAAAAGGGCTCTAGATCTTGTAAGGGAAAAAAATCCTCATCATCAGATATCTCACCCTCATCAGAAGAAGAGTAAACAGTCTTGTCTGAAGGAATGGGTTTTGAAAGGATGAAATAGTCTCTTTAAAAAAAATCAAAAAATTAATTCATGGCTGAATGGCTTGACACAGGAGGACCTTTAATCTTGTTCAGGCAGGTTGAACATACAGATCCTGGAAAATCCTTGGTTAGCTTGGAATTGCAACCAGGGCATACTCTGCTTTTTGCCTTTGCTTCGCCTTTGTTAGAGATGGTGTCTCAGGAGAAAGATCCTGGCCAAACATATCTGAAAAGACAATCACATACACAGTAGTAACATGCACTATGGCAAAGTGAAGCAGGCAACTGACACAAGTAGGGTAAAACCTCTAACTGAACTAGGCAGGGGAGAAGGCACACGAGCATAAACCACAGATTCACAGTTACACTGAGAATAGTGGTCAGGAGAAATGGCCGCAATTACCTTTAAAAACTTCCAAATCTCGCATCCAAGATTAGATGAGATGACGTCACGAGTCTGGCACATAGCTGCGTGGATTGTCCCCCTGCTGACAACACTGGAGTTCTGAACCCAGAAGCGATTGGAACTCTAAGATAATGAATCATAGAGCCGAAAAAACTTGCTTGAGGCAAAGGAGCCATACTTCCCAGGGGGAATAAAACTGATCCCACCCTGCAGCCAGTCCTCCTCACCCCCAGGGATCAGACATCTGAAGGATGAGCTGTAACTGTCCAGAAGGTAGGACCAAAAACACTGAGGGGCAGGGCTTAGGGACGGTGCTTTTAAGTTGGGGCTGTCCTACCAAGGGAGGAGCTATCTATCTATCTCGTGGTTATTGCTGCCTTTGGGGTGATAAGGAAAAAGGAATAATAATTTATTTAGACAAAGCAGGTTTCAAAATACTTCCTCTAAACTTATATGAAGAAAGGTCCAATTTATAATGCGCTGATTTCCCTGCATGGCAAGCCCAGGAAGTTGCCATTGCTTTCATTGAATGAGCTTTAATTTCAGGGGGACCAGATTGGTTAGTCACCCGATAGGTCACTTTGATACAGAAAGAGATCCACATAACCTCAGAAAATTTGGATATGATCAGCTTTGTTTCCAGAATGCAGAATAAGCAGATTGTTGCATTTCCTGATATTTTAAGATCTGGATAGGTAGGTTTTAACAAATCTGGCCCCATCCAGGCAATGAAATGCACTTTCATCTTCTGTAGATGGTTTTCGATAAAAGAAGGGAAATATGATTTCTTCATTAATATGAAACTCTGAAGCCACCTTAGAGAGAAAGGACTCCTGAATTCTGAAAATCAATCTATCCTCTAGAAAGAACATACACTTCTTGGAATTATGTATTTCATAAATCTCTGCCACCCTTCTGGCAGAGGTAATGGCTAACAAAAATTTTCAATTTAAAGTTAGCTTAGTCATAGATTTATTCTTAGTTGGTTCAAATGGAGGACCAGACAGAATCTGAGAAACAGGGAAAGGTCCCACGGAGGAGGCTTTATCCTTATAAGTGGCTTGAGGCATTTTAGTGCTTTAAAGAACCTAATGATTAAAGGTAAATTGAACCATTTGATTTCAGAAAAATAGGAAATTGCTGTAATTTGGGCTCTCAACATAAAAGGAGGTAACCTCTTATCAAGACGAGATTGTGAAAAAATCCTCCAGTTTCTCTTCAGAAATCTCTGAAATTGGTGGTGATTTAAGCTGGGATCACACGGGATAATGTTTCTTCCCGACTGACCATTTGCCACAAGCAACAGTTGGCGGGGTCGAATCTCCGTTGCTCAGTCGGTTTGGCGAAAAATTTGCATTGTGTGTACCCAGCCTTAAAAGGAACTCCATTTTACTACCATTTAATGATTCCCGTTCAGTAGCCAAGCTGACAGGGATAACCGGCCTGGATCTGGAAAACACACTGGTCCCTAAGACAGAAGGTCTGGAAGTATCAGAAGAAGATATGGATCCAAAATGGACATCTACAACAGAAGGGGAAACCAAGGCTTCCTTGGCCATAGAGGTATTATAACCACTAATGTCACCTTGTATTCCCAGATTTTCTGCAAAATTTGCCTGTCATGTAAAATGGCATTTACATGTATGCTTTGTTGAACGTTCATTGGAATGAAAAGGCATCTGTTGCAAAGGCTTTTGGATTTGTATAGTATAGTAGTATTTGAGGTTGAATAAAGACATACGTCCATCCAGTCCAACCCATCTAGCAATATCCTCATTTCCTGCCTAACTGTTGATCCAGAGGAAGGCAAAAAAAACCCACCAAATTTATGAAGGGGGAAAAAATTCCTTCCTGACTCCAAGTGGCAATCGGAAATTTCCCTGGATCAACTCTACTTTATGTTTCAATACCAGTAACTTGTAACATTCCTTGTTTGCAGAAACTCATCCAGCTTTTTTTTGAAACTGACCAATGACCCTGCCATAACAACGTCCACTGGAAGACAGTTCCATAGCTTTACTGTTCTCACAGTGAAAAACCCTTTCCGAGCTTGAAGCCTAAACCTTTTTTCTTCAAGTCTTAAGGGATGTCCTCGTGTCCTTTGACATGTTCTGTCCATCTTAAATGCATTATGTTGAGATATGAGTAACTTTCATTACTGCTTCAGAATGGAGCTGGAAAGTGCTGCAAAAGATTTTTTGCTTTAGTTTCGCTTTCATTTTGTATAATGGAGGGTCTGTTTATATCCAAGTTTATTGGTGAGGTAGTAGCCTTATTTACAAGGTCTATTTCTTGATCCTCATGAATTATTATTATAATATCACATGCAGAAAGAAAGTTTGCTTACTTTTGCTGGAAACCGAGCCATCTGATGGAAGTGAGCATTTCCTCAATACTGATTTTCCTTGTATTTGCAAATGATGCTTTGCTTTCAAAAAGTGTTTGTGCACTGTCCAATTGATCCCTTCGTGTGTTTTTGTCTTTTAGGAGTCCGAACTGGTGCTGCTGAGGAGTCCGTGTACACGCGGCCGTTCATGGGTGCCGCCATCTTTGATTTCGGAGGCCTCCCCTTCTCTTCTGAAAAGTACTGGGTAAGTGTTTTTTGTTTTTTGTTCCGTTTTTGTTTCTCCCATTGTAGGTTTGTTTGGTTCACCTTTTGTCGCTTTTCAGCACTGTAAGTCTGCTTAAATAGTGGATTTACACGGCAGCTGCCAGGAGCTCTTAGTCCATGCGACCCCTCCCTGGAACTGCTAGCCACGCCCCTCTACAGCAATTTCATACATCAACCGGATGGGAGGGACAAAGAAGTACAGTTATGCCATCTAGCCCAATCCATTCTTCTATGGGCAGAATTCATCTCCTGGAATTTAAAGCCATTTATATTGCTTCCAAACAGAATGTTCAAGCAGACTTCCTGAGCAGGAAAAAAATTCTTGCAGGTGAATGGTCCCATATCCTCTTTTTTCAAAACCTACTTGTGATCCCCCTTTCAGATAGATCAATGGCATCAATATCCAACCACAAAGTGAAGAGATTTTGCTCAAGGCATCCAAATCCCTGTTGGAAAGGGATCTTGGAGTTTTGGTGGATAACAAACTTAAAGGTAGCAAGCAGTGCAGGCGGCAACAGCCAGCGCCAGCATGGTATTGTCTGTATAAAGCGAGGTATGGATTCAAGGGAGGAAAATGTAATTCTCCTCTTTACAAAGCATTGGTAAGGCCTCATTTGGAATATGCAGTGCAATTTTGGAATCCTGTGTACAAAAAGGACATCTTTGAAATGGAAAGGGTTCAGAGAAGGGCAACTAAATTAATAAGGGGATTGGGGGAGCTTGAATATGAAGAGAGACTGGAAAAGTTACAATTATGTACGTGGAGAAAAGGCGCTTGCGTGGGGATATGATTACTGTGTAAAATATTAACGGGCCATACAATAAACTATCTGGGCATTGTTCACCAATTCCAGCTTTTTTTTTAAACTGACCAATGAACCTGCCATTACAACGTCCACTGGAAGACAGCTCCATAGCTTTACTGTTCTCACAGTGAAAAACCCTTTCCGAGCTTGAAGCCTAAACCTTTTTTCTTCAAGTCTTAAGGGATGTCCTCGTGTCCTTTGACATGTTCTATTGGTGAACAATGCCCCAGATAGTTTATTGTATGGCCCGTTAATGTATTTATACACAGTAATCATATCCCCACGCAAGCGCCTTTTCTCCAGCGTACATAATTGTAACTTTTCCAGTCTCTCTTCATATTCAAGCTCCCCCAATCCCCTTATTAATTTAGTTGCCCTTCTCTGAACCCTTTCCATTTCAAAGATGTCCTTTTTGTACACAGGATTCCAAAATTGCACTGCATATTCCAAATGAGGCCTTACCAATGCTTTGTAAAGAGGGAGAATTACATTTTCCTCCCTTGAATCCATACCTCGCTTTATACAAGACAATACCATGCTGGCGCTGGCTGTTGCCGCCTGGCACTGCTTGCTACCTTTAAGTTTGTTATCCACCAAACTCCAAGATCCCTTTCCAACAGGGATTTGGATGCCTTGAGCAAAATCTCTTCACTTTGTGGTTGGATATTGATGCCATTAGATCTATCTGGAAAGGGGGATCACAATAGGTTTTAAAAAAAAGAGGATATAGGGACCATTCACCTCCAGAATTTTTTTCCTGCTCAGGAAGTCTGCTTGAACATTCTGTTTGGAAGCAATATAATGGCTTTAAATTCCAGGAGATGAGATTCTGCCCATAGAAGAATGGTTGGGCTAATGCATAACTGTACATTCTTTGTCCTCCCATCCGGTTGATGTATGAAATTGCTGTAGAGGGGGCGTGGCTAGCAGTTCCAGGGAAGGTCGCATGGAAGAGCTCCTGGCAGCTGCCGTGTAAATCCTATTTAAGCAACTTACAGTGCTGGAAAGCGACAAAAGGTGAACCAAACAAACCTACAATGGGGAGAAACAAAAACGGAACAAAAAAAAAACAAAAACACTTACCCAGTACTTTTCAGAAGAGAAGGGAGGCCTCCGGAAATCCAGATGCGGCACCCATGAAACGGCCGCGTGTACACCGGACTCCTCAGCAGCACCAGTTCGGACTCCTAAAAGACAAAAACCCCGAAAGGATCAATTGGACAGTGCACAAACACTTTTTGAAAGCAAAGACATTATGCAAATACAAGGAAATATAAGTAGTGAGGATGATGCTCACTTCCATCAGATGGCTCGGTTTCCAGCAAAAGTAAGCAAACTTTTCTTTCTGCATGTGATATTATAATAATAATTCATGAGGATCAAGAAATAGACCTTGTAAATAAGGCTACTACCTCACCAATAAACTTGGATATAAACAGACCCTCCATTATACAAAATGAAAGCGAAACTAAAGCAAAAAATCTTTTGCAGCACTTTCCAGCTCCATATCTGAAGCAGTAATGAAAGTTACTCATATCTCAACATAATGCATTAAGATGGACATATCTGAAATGCTTAACTCTGTAAAACAAGATATTACAGAAATTGCTCAAAGAACCTCACATATTGAATTTAAAATGGAACAGTTCACTATTCATTTAATGAGCTAGCAGATGCTCATAATCAACTAGATGACTCAGTATCTTTTTTGAATAAAGTTACAGATCTGGAAGATAGATCCGGAGAAAATACTTGAAAATAAGGGAATACCAGATTCAATCAAAAAATGAACTGGAACAATATGTACAGGAGTTGCTGGAAACTATTTTGCCAGATATTCCATCAATCAGCATACAACTAGACAGAACACATAGACAGTTTAGATCCAAAAAAGCACCACCAAATGCTCCTTGAGATGTTATTACGAGATTTCCTTTTTTCCAAACAAAGGAACTGTTTCTAAAAGCAATCAGCAACAAAGGGGATCTACCAGACAAATACAATAAGCTACAATTCTTTGCAGATCTTTCCCAAAATACAATGCAAAAAAGAAGATCCTTTAACCCTTTCCCTGCCACAGATCGTATATTCACGATCTGTGCAGAGAATGCTTTAACTGCCACAGATCGTGAATATACGATCTGTGGCTTCCCCCCTGCAAAAAAAAATTTCCCCCCTGCTAGGGCCGATCGGGGGGCAGCATTCAACTGCCCCCCTAGCCCCCTCGATCCCCCCTCGGTGTGATCCAAATCCGAGGGGGGGATCGGAAGATACACTTACCTTTAGCCGGGTCCCGCGATGTGCAGCCGGTCCCACGTGGAGGAAGCGGAAAGGGAGACCCCGGTGACGTCACGGAGCTTCCTCCTTCACCGGGGTCTCCCTTGAAGTGGTAGGAGACTGCCCCTGGTGGTCTAGTTGAGGTACTGCAGCTTGATCTCAATTTGATCATGCTGCAGTACCTAGTATAGAAAAGCTGTCAAGCTGCCAGCTTTTCTATACATTTTGTGAATGGAACTCAAAGTTCCATTCACAAATAGGATTTTTTCTAAGTCTTTGCTACTTAGCGAAGACTTAGAAAAAAAATGGGGACAGAGATCAATATTTGGTGATCACTTCTGATCACCAAATTATTGATCTTTGCCAATGAATGAAAAATCACTTCCTGGAAAATGATTTCCGGGAAGTGATTTTTCCGATCGGATTTCGAATTGGAAAACGGGCATTTATGCCCGTATTCCAAGTTCGGTATCATTCCCTAAGATGATCTGATGATTATCTTTGGGAATGATCGGGGAAAAAAAGGGGAAATACACACAAAAAAATTCTTAAAGTGATACACACACCCTTTTTTTTTTTTTACCCTAAAACTATAAATTAGAAAAAAAAGTTGTCTTCCCCAAGCTCCCCAATGTCCCCAGTGATATCGGTAAAGTAAACGCGGATACTTATTTGTTCGATTTCAAGGGAAACTAAGCCTATATTTTATAAGGAAATTTTGCAGAGGTACCAAATAAAGACCGTATTGAATTTTTAGGATCAGTAAAGTGTGCAAAAACGTGTGTGACTCTCCATACTAACCGACTTCACTAAAATACCACTAAAAGGGGGAGAGTGTGTGTGTGGGGGGTGGGTTGTGGCGTTTTTAAAAATTTTTCTTGTAACTGCACTTCTAAATGCGTCCCATTTGAGCTAGTTGGTGGCCTCGTCTCTGTTTGCACCCACGCAAATGGCACACCGTTTGATTCAGGACATGTGGGAGATTGCTATTTAGTGGGTTTTTTTGCTTGTCAAGTGGGTTTAGGTTAGGATTTCAACCCTTGAATCATCTCATTTATTTTCACAAAACCTCGTAAAAACATGGAGTTCTTTGGATCGCTGGGTCTGGATTCTTCATGTATGCATGAAAGCATGAAACCGTAACTAGTGAAGGTGTGTAGATTCCAAAAATATATAGTTTGTGGGGGGAATCTCCATGTTTTGGGACTGTTTCCTTAGAAAAAGGGTAGGCTGTTCAATTACAGAGCACTTTGATTTCTTGTAATTGCATTTGTGCATGCGTCCCATTTGAGCTAGTTGGTGGCCATGCTCTGTGTGCATCCACGCATATGGCATACCGTTTGATTCAGAACATGTGGGAGATTGATATTTAGTGGGGGGGTTTATTTGGGGGGCGGCATTTCAAAGTTTTGGGGCTGTTTGAAATTACAGAGCACTTTGATATTTTTCTTGTAATTACACTGGTGCATGCGTCCCATTTGAGCTAGTTGGTGGCCACGTCCCTGTGTGCATCCACGCATATGGCATACCGTTTGATTCAGGGCATTTGGAAGATTGATAATTGACAAGTTTTTTTTACATGACATGGAAATTTGCCATGATTTTTAACTTTGAATTGTATTTTTATAAATTTTTCCTGAAAATCTGGTAAGAAAGCGAAATTGTACACAAAACTGCACCCACACCATTGGTGGTATGCATAAAAGAATCACACCATTGTGTAGCTGAAGGTGTGTAGAGTCCAAGAATATATAGTTTTGGGGGGTATTTCTAATATAGAGGGGTGTTTAGTCTGACAAATCTGAAAAGTTGCTGTAATTGGGCCACTGTTCATTGGCTCACTTTGTGGCTAGTTGATTCCACGTCTGCGTGTGTAACCATACATAGGGCATAACGTTTGATTCAGAACATTTGGGAGATTGATATTTGGTAACTTTTTTTTACATTACTTGGGATTTTGGCATGATTTCTACCTTTGAGAGTGTTTTTTTTTTAATTTTTTAGAAAATCTGCTAAAGCTGTGAACTTCTACGAAGAACTGCGCCCACACCATTGATGGTACGAATGAACAAACTACAGAATTTCGTAGATAAAGGTGTGTGGATTTGAGAAATATATGGTTTGTGGGGGTTGTTTTGTGGGGAAAAATTGCAGACTGTTCAAATTCAGATTTGACTGAATATTTTTGCTGTTTCTGAGCCATTGTGCATTGTTTCACTTTGTGTCTTTTGGCTTCCACGTCCACGTGTGTAACCACACATATGGCATACCGTTTGATTCAGGACATTTGGGAGATTGATATTTAGTAGCTTTTTTTTACATTCCTTGGGGTTTTGGCATGATTTCTACCTTTTGAAGTTGTTTTTGTTCATTTTTTCAGACAAATGCGAATTTCTACGAAGAACTGCGCCCACACCATTGATTGTATGAATGAACAAACTACAGCGTTACGTAGCTGAAGGTATGTAGATTCTGAGAATATATAGTTTTGCGGGGGTATTTCCAAGTTAGAGGGGTGTTCAGTTTGGAAAATCTGGGAAAATGCTGTTATTGGCTCACTGCGCATTGTTTTACATTTTGACTAGTCGCTTCCACGTCAGTGTGTGTAACCACACATATGGCACACTGTTTGATTCAGGACATTTAGGAGATTGATATTTGGTAAGTTTTTTTTACATTACATGGGGTTTTGGTGTGATTTTGTAACTTTGAAATGTATTTTTCTCTATTTTTCCAGAAAATTGTGTAGAAATGCGAAATTCTACGAAGAACTGCGCCCACACCATTGATGGTATGAATGAACGAACTACAGTGCTACATAGCTGAAGGTGTTTAGATTTTAGGAATATATAGTTTGTGGGGGGTATTTCTGAGTTATCAGGGGGTTTGTGGAAAAAACTGCAGACTGTCCAAATTCGGAGTTGGCTAAATATTTTCGCTGTTTCTGAGCCATCGTGCATTGTCTCACTTTGTGGCTTTTCGCTTCCACGTCCGCATGTGTAACCACACATATGGCATACCGTTTGATTCAGGACATTTGGGAGATTGATATTTAGTAACTTTTTTTTAGATTCCATCAGGTTTTGGCATGATTTCTACCTTTTGAAGTTGTTTTTTGTTCATTTTTTCAGAAAAGTGCAAACTTCTACAAAGAACTGCGCCCACACCATTGATGGTATGAATGAACAAACTACAGCGTTACATAGCTGAAGGTGTGTAGATTTCAGGAATATATAGTTTGTGGGGGTTATTTCTAAGTTACGGGGGTGTTTTGTGGAAAAAACTGCAGACTGTCCAAATTCGGAGTTGGCTAAATATTTTCGCTGTTTCTGAGCCATCGTGCATTGTCTCACTTTGTGGCTTTTCGCTTCCACGTCCGCGTGTGTAACCACACATATGGCATACCGTTTGATTCAGGACATTTGGGAGATTGATATTTAGTAACTTTTTTTTAGATTCCATCAGGTTTGGCATGATTTCTACCTTTTGAAGTTGTTTTTTGTTCATTTTTTCAGAAAAGTTCAAACTTCTACGAAGAACTGTGCCCACACCATTGATGGTATGAATGAACAAACTACAGCGTTACATAGCTGAAGGTGTGTAGATTTCAGGAATATATAGTTTGTGGGGGTTATTTCTAAGTTACGGGGGTGTTTTGTGGAAAAAACTGCAGACTGTCCAAATTCGGAGTTGGCTAAATATTTTCGCTGTTTCTGAGCCATCGTGCATTGTCTCACTTTGTGGCTTTTCGCTTCCACGTCCGCGTGTGTAACCACACATATGGCATACCATTTGATTCAGGACATTTGGGAGATTGATATTTGGTACCTTTTTTTTACATTCCATGGGGTTTTGGCATGATTTCGACCTTTTTGAACGTTGTTTGATGTTCATTTTTTTTTTTAAATCTGGTAAAAGTGCAAACTTCTACGAAGAACTGCGCCCACACCATTGATGGTATGAATGAACGAACTACAGCGTTACATAGCTGTAGGTGTGTAGATTTCAGGAATATATAGTTTGTGGGGGGTATTTTTGAGTTGGGGGGGTGTTTTGTGGAAAAACTGCAGACTGTTCAAATACAAAACTGGCTAATTTTTTTTTGCTGCTACTGACATTTGGCACTGGTCACGCTCTGGGTTAGTTGACAGCCATGTCTCTGGGTACACCCATGAATGTGGCATACCGTTTTATTCGGGAGGGGTTAGGCTTTCATATTTGAGATGCGTTTGAACTTTCCTCCACAGTTTTTAGCTGAAATTCGCATTTGATTTTGTCTCTGATTTTACAGTTGAGGAAAAAAAGGAAAATGTGAGAAAGTAACTTACAATTTGACGAAGAGCTGCGTCCGGGTATCTGCATTTTGATCGAAACTAACCTCACTCGTAAAATCCTGCGAGTGTGTAGTTTCTAAAAATATCTCACTTGGGGGGATATTTTAGATAATTTGGTAGATATTCTATGTTAACTGTCAGTAGTGGTTACACATTTTAATTTGGTGTAATATTCTAGGAGGTGCAGTTTTAGTTTGGGGGGGTCTCCTGTACAGGAAACGTCGGGTACCTACATATATGTGGTATCGTTGTACTCGGGAGTATCTGAGCTTTTAGAAACAGTAAGATTTTTGTGTGTAACCTTAAGATAACTATAAGTAAAAATGGGAAAAATCCATGAAAATTTGCTAATTTTTCATTTTTTTTACATATTTTACCCATAATTCCAGTAAAATTTCCAGAAAAGTTACAAAATTTTGTTACCATATTAAAGTAGACTTTGTGCTGAAAAAAATAATGTATAATATTCCTGATTTACTGCAAGGTTTCCTACTGTAAAATTAGTCTAAAGCGATTAAGGACAAAATCCTGAAAATTCTTCTGGCAGTTAACGCAAAAAAAAATGAAAATCTCCTGGCAGTGAAAGGGTTAAAACAGCAATAGAAATCCTCAATCATAACTCGATTACATACAGATGGGGATTCCCAGTCTCTAACAATTATGAGAGAAGGAAAAATCATCAAATCTTCACCTAGAGAGGCAATATAAAAATTCCAGGAATGGAACTTGAGGATTCCAGAAAAAATAATCAAAGAATTTAAAAATGGAAAAGAGGAAAGAAAACTACCACAAGATTGGATTACAACTTCCCAAAAAAAAAAAGGGAAAATGAAACCACAATAAAAACAAGTCAATTTGGACAAAAAATCCCCCCCCCCCAAACAAGGAACATTCAAAAAAAAAAAAAAAAAAAGAAAAAACAAATATCCAGCCCTATCTATCCTATAAGACATAATCACGGTAACAAGTCCCCCAAGAGTCAATAATGATTCCCAGATGGGGAGAGATCCCCCCTCCCACTATGATTGGGGTCATTATAAGATAATGGTTTTGTTTTATGGTTTTTATGTGTTAAATATTTTTTTCAATTGCAAAGTTATATTGTATATGATTGGTACCTGGGAAGAAAGGTTAAATGTTGAAAATAATGATACGGGGTCTCTGATTGACGGCTGGTTCTCAAAGCAATATAGAGAATCTTTAAAATAATGGTTTTGACAACTGTAACTTATAATGTAAGGGGGTTGAATGCTCCTCAAAAGAGATTCTCATTAAATAAAGAACTTAACAATATAAAAGCAGATATAGTGTGTCTCCAGGAGACACATTTGCTACATCAAAATAGTACATTGTTAAAGAATAAAAAATACCCACACATTTTCCAAGCTACCTTTTCAAAAAAAAAAAAAGAGGGGGGTGGCTGTAATGGTCAGAGACTCCGTGGCTTTCCAACTAGAGGATAAAATAATAGACGATAGTGGAAGATATGTCATATTATCATGTATGATAAATAATTTGTTGTAAACTTGTTATAATTTCTTCAAGGAGAGCCCCTGCAACTCGTCACTGGACGCAGTCTGCCGGTCTTCTCCAGAGCCTCTGATGGTGAGGATGTTGAGCTGCTAGGCAGACACCAGGTTGCGGCTCCAGATCAGGAATCACAGGGAACTAACCCGCAGTGTAGAGAGACAGCTAGTAGAGATACACCGACTGACCACAGGGAATATAGGTTCCCAGGCTGACCTGAAAGTATATGCAGGCTGGGTGGTATGAAGTGCACAGAACGAACTGTACCAATAGGCAGTCTTGACAATATGGAGAGCAGAGGGCAAACAGGAAATAATATGCAGGCTTGATGATGTGGAGTACAGAGACTGACCTGGGACGATATGCAGACTTGAGGATATGGAATACAGAGGCTGAACTGGAACAATGTGCAGGCTTGAGGATAAGGAGTACAGAGGCTGAACTGGAACAATATACAGGCTTGAGGATATGGAGTGCAGAAGCTGGACTGGAACAATATGCAGACTTGAGGATCTGGAATACAGAGGCTGAACCGGAACAATATACAGACTTGAGGATATGGAGGGCAGAAGCTGAACTGGAACAATATGCAGACTTGAGGATCTGGAATACAGAGGCTGAACTGGAACAATATACAGACTTAAGGATATGGAGTGCAGAAGCTGAACTGGAACAATATGCAGACTTGAGGATATGGAGTGCAGAAGCTGTACTGGAACATATACAGGTTCTGAAGATATGGAGTGTAGAGACTAAACAAATAACAGGAGCTGAAGAACAGACACAACATAACAATTTCAGATCATGCTCCTGTAACAGCAGATATCTTAGAATTATACAACCTAAAACAATACTCTCCATGGAGACTGAAATCTTATCTTCTATCCCAACCTCAAACTAAAGAGCAGATTAAAAAAAGAACTGGAACAATATTTCCAGATCAATATGATACCAGAAACAGATACCAATTCAGTCTGGCTAGCACATAAAGCATATATTAGAGGTGTGTGTATAAAAATAGCTTCAATACAAAAAAAAAAAGAGAGATTTACAAAAATTAGATATTCTCCAAAAATTATCAGACTTAGAATTAAAACACAAAACAAACCCAACAGACACAATAAAGAAGGAATTACAAAAAACTAAAAATGAACTACATCAATTGAACCTTTAAGAATATGATAGACTTTTGAGAAGACTGAGGTCTAACCATTACTTAGGAGATAAAGCTAGTAAAAATGTAGCCAATAGACTAAAATATCAAGCGGTTAAAACAAAAATAGCATACATAACATCAGAAAATAAAGAAAAAATTATAAACCCTCAGAAAATAGCAGATCAATTTAGTCACTACTACAATAAACTATATAATCTCCAAGACTCAACCCCTAAACCTATCACAGAAGAAATTAGAGAATTCCTCTCAAATCTAGAAATTCCTACTATAACAGCTCATCAATCAGATGAACTAAGTAAACCAATAACAGAAATAGAAATATACCAAGCAATCAAAACATTAAAATTAAACAAATCACCAGGACTAGATGGTCTGACCAATGAATATTATAAACAGTTTCAAACACTGCTACTGCCTTCTCTAAAGGACACACTCAATAAAACAATGGAATCAAATACATTTCCTCAAGAAATGACCCAAGCCTTAGTAATACCGATACATAAACAAGGAAAAGACCCATCATTAACCACAAATTATAGGCCAATTTCGCTATTAAATACTGATTTGAAAATATACTGTAACGCTCCCAAGATGAGCGCTGCTGCAAAGCAGCTAGGAAAGTACAAAGAGACCGAAGTGCAGCAGAGGTCAAGGTAACCTGTTTATTATACACACCTAAACACACAGTAAAATGAGAAGAATACTAACAAGACTATATACAAAAGACAAGAGAATGAAGGGAAAGATAATAGGGAACTAGAACAGGCACAAAAACAGGACTGGAGCAGGACTGGAACAAAAGCTAGGCAAGGTCTAGGAACAAGAACAAGGTCTGGAACAGGAGCAAGGGTGATGGATGGTGAGAGCGGCAACAAAAACGACGATCTGGCAATGAACTGAAGGGGTGGAGTCCTTAAATAACTGGAGACGGCAATAAGGTGAACATAATGAGTAATAATTGTCCAAAGGTGAAATGGCCTGCTGCTGGTGGGAAGTGGAATAACAAAACAGTGACAACTAGAGGTGATATCTGGAACACAAAACAGCAACACTTAGTGGACTAAATAGGAACAAGGAATAGTGACATCTAGGGGCAACATAAGGCAGAACAGGAGATCCTTACATATACTCTAAAATCTTGGCTACTAGACTCAACAAATACTTACCTATATTAATCCACACCAACCAGGTGGGTTTTGTCCCAGGAAGGGAATCTATAGAAAATACAACAAAAATAATCAATTTAATACACAAATGTAACATAGAATTAACTGGAATTATATGCAATTAGTATTGGAAAAATTCAGATTTCCTCCTGCATTTAATAAAGCAATATTAGCTTTATATCAAAATCCATCAGCACAAGTTCTAATATCCCAGATGCTCTCTAGCCCATTCAATATAACCAATGGAACCAGGCAGGGATGCCCCTTATCACCTTTAGTTTTTGCGCTGTTAATGGAACCACTTGCACAGGCAATAAGACAGGATAATAATATACACGGTATACAATATAACAAATCAACCCATAAAATTGCATTGTTTGCAGATGATATCATCCTCACGATTAGAAATCCAATCCAATCTCTGCCACACATCCAAAAATATATAGAAATATTCAATAAAATCTCTTACTATTAGGGATGGACTCGAACTCGAACTCGAGCCCGAGTTCGAGCCGAACTTTATGAGTCCCAACGGACTCGGACTCCTCGAACTATCCCCGGACCGGACCGGATTTTTCGGACTTTCGATGTTTCCGACATTCGCAAACTCTAGAATGTTGTTTGATGTATGCAGTGGTTAGATAGTGTAGTGGGTAAAGCTGCTGCCTTTGGTGTGGGAGTCTAGGGTTCAAATCCTGCCTAGGTCAGCTACATAAATGTTTGGATTTTTATAATACCCTTGTAATATAATAACCATATAATAACCTAGTAATATAATATTGTTATTATATTACTAGGTTATATGGATATGATATTACTAGGTTATTATGGTTATCATATTACAAGGTTATTATATTACTAGGGTATTATAATAACCATATAATAACCTAGTAATATAATAACCATATGATAACCTAGTAATATAATATTATATAGGGTATTATATGGTTATAATATTACTAGGTTATTATATGGTTATTATATTACTAGGGTATTATAATACCATATAATAACCTAGTAATATTATAACCATATAATATTATATTATCATTATTTATATAAATATTATTATATGGTTATTATATTACTAGTGTATTATAATAATCCAAACATTTATATAGCTGTCCCTAGCCAGGATTCAAACCCTGGTCTCCCACCTTATAGGCTGTGCATTTAGCCACTACACTATACAGCTAATACATTGTATGACTTTATATTTTACTAAGTTATCATATGGTGATTATATGGTTATTATTTTGCTAAGGTAGTATCTAGCTTATTAGCAAAAGAAACACTGAATTGCTATGTGTCTAATATAGTGTAGTGGTTATATGAACTGCCTTTGACTTGGGAGTCCTGAGTTTGAATCCTGGCTAGGCCAGCTAAATATATTTGTTGATTATTATAATAACTTGTAATATAATAGCCTAGTAATATTATAACCTTATAATATTACTTATTATCTATTTTTATAAATATTATATGGTTATAATATTACTAGGTTATTATATGGTTATTATATTACTAGGGTATTATAATACCATATAATAACCTAGTAATATTATAACCATATAATATTATATTACTTATTATTATATGGTTATTATATTACTAGTGTATTATAATAATCCAAACATTTGTATAGCTGTCCCTAGCCAGGATTCAAACCCTGGTCTCCCACATCATAGGCAGTCCCTTAAACCATATAATATTTATAAAAATAGATAATAATAAGTAATATTATAAGGTTATAATATTACTAGGCTATTATATTACAAGGTTATTATAATAATCTAAAAACTGTATTGTTGGCCAAGCCAGGATTTGAACCCTGGACTCCCATGCCAAAGGCAGTTCCTTTAACTACTACACTATATTACATATATAGCAAAGCTCCGTTTCTTTTGCTAATAACCTAGATACTACCATAGTAAAATAATAACCATATATTCACCATATGATAACTTAGTAAAATATCAAGCCATGTACTGTATTGGCTGTATAGTGTAGTGGCTAAAGGCACTGCCTATGATGTGGGAGTCCAGGGTTCAAATCCTGGCTAGGGACAGCTAGACAAATTATTAATAACTGTAATATAATAACCATATAATAATATTTATAAAAAATAATATTATATGGTTATAATATTACTAGGTTATTATATGGTATTATAATACCCTAGTAATATAATAACCATATAATATTATTTATAAAAATACATAATAATAATAGTAATACAATATTATATGGTTATAATAGTACTAGGTAATTATAATCAAACATTTGGATAGCTGCCCTAGCCAGGAATCGAACCCTGGTCTCCCACATCAAAGGCTGTTGCTTTACCCACTACACTATACATCCCTCGACTGTCCGAATGAACTGTTTGCTGAACCTAGTAAGGACTGTATAATGGGAAGGTTCGTACATTCGATAATCCCGACACTTGCCCGTCAGACTGATTTTAAGAAGATTTGGTGACAGCAACGTGTTCCCCAGTCCATTTCCCAGGTGCCACAACCAGTTACAGTAAGTTAGCACTGTTAGTTTTACTGTAATTTACTCGGACTTTTCGAACTATCTCTCCCCCATAGATTTGAATGGGTCCGGATTCGAACTTTCGAACTTTCGAACTTTCTTTGAAGTTCGAAAGTTCGAAAACGGACCGAACTTTATATAGTTCGACCATCTCTACTTACTATAAGATAAATGATACAAAATCACAAGTAATACCTGTAAATATTTCGGCAACTCTCAAATTGTTCTTGACAAGTAAATACCAGTATAATTGGAAAATAAAAGAAACTACTTATTTGGGAATAAATATGTCGGAGACCAACTGCAATTTGTACCAAAATAATTATGTCTCACTCCTTAACAGAATTCAGAAACAACTGGCGGACTGGAATCATGCCTCTTTAACTTTGACAGGGAATATAAACACTATTAAGATGATGATCGTACCTCAATTCCTATATATATTTAGAGCAATACCAGTTCCACCAACATATTTTGTGCAAGCTCAAAGTATAATAACGAAGTTTGTGTGTAGTGACAAAACCCCAAGAATTAATAGGAAAACTTTATCTAAAACAAAGGAAACAGGAGGTATGACACTACCCATACTCAAAGATTATTACTAGACAGTAGTAATGAACCAGTCAAGAATATGGTGGCAACAAAGAGCAAACTCTCAGGAATGGTTTAATATTGAACAGGAAGAGGTAAAACCTTTTAATCTAAAACAAATATTGGGAGCAATTTTGTTGGGTTATAAGCCTAGAAATAAATTGTTTTGGTCTCCGACAATACAGGCTACTACAGAGGTATGGGAGAGTATGTCTAGAAAAACACAGCTATTTGTGGATCATTGCAATGATATTGATATTTCCAGCATTGAACTCTGTATTCCAAATTTAAAATGATCATGGGACAAATATAATTTAATATCATTCTACCAATTGTTCGAGAGAGGTCAATATATATTATTTTCGAAATTAAGCGAAAAGTACAATATGCCCAAAACAGAATTCTACAAACATGTTCAAATACTGTCATATTTATCTAGGAATGTCTATTTCAAGGTAAACTCAGAAACCAGAAAGTGTAGCTTATGCTTTGGAAATGTTGTTGAAACCCAAGTCAATTAAATTATTTTATATAGCTATAGATAAAAAGAATTTGATGGAATCAATGGGTTGGGTGAAAAAATGGGAATCTGAGTTTGGCCATTCATTCACAGAGGAACAATGGCAAAATGCCCTATCCATTCCTTTCCAACTATCTAAATGTGTATCTCATTGGGAAATGTCAAGAAAAATTGTGTACAGATATCATAGAACACCAGAAACCCTTGCAAAATGGTTTCCTACATACTCACCCTTATGCTGGAGATGTCAAGCAGAGACAGGAACATTTATGCATGTCTGGTGGACCTGTACAAAAATTCAAACAATCTGGTTACAGATACAGGACTTTCTGGCAGACTTATTCCAACAACCATTTATATCAACACCTGAACTGTCATTGCTACTGATTAACTTGGACCTACAACCCATAGAACAAAAGACAATAGTTTTCCCTACAATAATAATAACCCAACTCCAAATTGCCAAAAATTGGTTATCCACAACTGTACCTAATTTACATGATATAACAGCTAAACTCACGGTTAACATGCAGTAGGAAAAAATGTTTTTTATAGTTAATAATAATTTCCCTAAGTTTTATAAAAACTGGGAACATTGGTATATATATATATATATATATATATATATATAGATCACACACGAGACCCATATTCGTGGTCTGATAGATTAGGATTATAATAGAATAGTCTGTTTATAAGTATTCTCCCAGGGTACCTAAAGTTTAAAGTTATTGTTAATGTAAGTAGTAAGATGTATACTGAGATTACACAGTCTATAAGAAGCTTGAATATACTACTACACTGTTTTATATTTTTATTTATTTTATATTTTATGCAAAGTTTAAAAGATTTACATTTATATATAATAACTGTAATGTGGAATACATACTACTGTGAAAAGTTTATTGAAAAAGATTTTATACCTCTGTATCGCCACAATATTTTCCAATAAAAAATAATAAGAAGAAAAAAAATGTTTTATTATTGGTGCACTGTCTCCACAACATTTTCCATGATGCTTCCTATGCAATTTTGAATAAAGCACATTAATTGTGGAAATTCATCTACTATTGACTTCAATACATTTCACTGGCAACATTTCAATTTTGCAAAACTTGGCAGAGCCAATCCAAGTGAGTTCAGTCGTCCTTCATTATTTGTGACTTCATAAGCAGATTCTTCTCCAATAATCAGAATAAAAGATTTCTGTGCAGTCTTATCTATGAAAAGGATATTAATATCATATTTTCACTGTTACATTTCTTGAATCTTTCCATAAATTACATCTTTTTGTTAACTGCCTATAGAACACAGTTGGGAAGATTTACCATCTATTAGCTGGCATTAAATGCTCACATATCTAGAGTGACTGGTGAATAGCTAGCGGTGGCTGTGACAGTGTCTTTTTGCAATATTTCTGCAGCTGCCACAAGCAAGGGGTGAACGTCAATCTAACCAGCAGTTTATCTGTAAAATATAGTGTAAATTTAACTCCCTGTTGCTTGGCTTTGGCTTATAAGGACTAGGGATGAGTGTGAACTAGGATAATGATTTTCAGTAATGTGTCTACGCCCTTTTTATTTACACAAATTTTAGTTTTGTTTTGTTTGTTTGTTTTATAAATATATTCTATTTCTGGGGCACAGAAAATATGTTGAAAACAATTAGAAAAATGAGGAATAAAGCTTAATTTAAATAGGAAAATTAATCAAATTTCATTTTCATTCAAAATCATGTTTTATTCCTCCAGTTGTTCTGTGGAATGTATTGCAATTCCGAAAGTCCAATTAGAGCCAAATAGAAGGGGGATTTGTCAATTGCGACTTTTGACCTGCAGTTTTTACATTTTTGACAGCGATTACTGAAATATCGTAAAGTTTAGACTTTTGAAATGCGAAAATTCAGACTGATCTGGGGCTTTTTGAAATCAGTGATTCTGCTTTGAAGCAATACTGATATTACATTATTTATATAAATATTATTATATGGTTATTATATTACTAGGGTATTATAATAATCCAAACATTTTATAGCTGTCCCTAGCCAGGATTCAAACCCTGGTCTCCCACCTTATAGGCTGTGCATTTAGCCACTACACTATACAGCTAATACTTGTATGATTTATATTTTACTAAGTTATCATATGGTGATTATATGGTATTATTTTGCTAAGGTAGTATCTAGCTTATTAGCAAAAGAAAACTGAATTGCTATGTGTCTAATATAGTGTAGTGGTTATATGAACTGCCTTTGACTTGGGAGTCCTGAGTTTGAATCCTGGCTAGGCCAGCTAAATATATTTGTGATTATTATAATAACTGTAATATAATAGCCTAGTAATATTATAACCTTATAATATTACTTATTATTATTTTTATAATATTATATGGTTTAATATTACTAGGTTATTATATGGTTAATATTACTAGGGTATTATAATCCATATAATAACCTAGTAATATTATAACCATATAATATTATATTACTTATTATTATATGGTTATTATATTACTAGTGTATTATAATAATCCAAACATTGTATAGCTGTCCCTAGCCAGGATTCAAACCTGGTCTCCCACATCATAGGCAGTCCCTTAAACCATATAATATTTATAAAAATAGATAATAATAAAGTAATATATAAAGTTATAATATTACTAGGCTATTATATTACAAGGTTATTATAATAATCTAAAAACTGTATTGTTGGCCAAGCCAGGATTTGAACCCTGGACTCCCATGCCAAAGGCAGTTCCTTTAACTACTACACTATATACATATATAGCAAAGCTCCGTTTCTTTTGCTAATAACCTAGATACTACCATAGTAAAATAATAACCATATATTCACCATATGATAACTTAGTAAAATATCAAGCCATGTACTGTATTGGCTGTATAGTGTAGTGGCTAAAGGCACTGCCTATGATGTGGAGTCCAGGGTTCAAATCCTGGCTAGGGACGCTAGACAAATTATAATAACTGTAATATAATAACCATATAATAATATTTATAAAAAATAATATTATATGGTTATAATATTACTAGGTTATTTATATGGTATTATAATACCCTAGTAATATAATAACATATAATATTATTTATAAAAATACATAATAATAATAGTAATACAAATATTATATGGTATAATAGTACTAGGTAATTATAATCAAACATTTGGATAGCTGCCCTAGCAGGAACGAACCTGGTCTCCCACATCAAAGGCTGTTGCTTTACCCACTACACTATACATCCCTCGACTGTCCGAATGAACTGTTTGCTGAAACTAGTAAGGACTGTATAATGGGAAGGTTCGTACATTCGATAATCCCGACACTTGCCCGTCAGAATGATTTTAAGAAGATTGGTGACAGCAACGTGTTCCCCAGTCCATTTCCCAGGTGCCACAACCAGTTACAGTAAGTTAGCACTGTTAGTTTTACTGTAATTTACTCGGACTTTCGAACTATCTCTCCCCCATAGATTTGAATGGGTCCGGATTCGAACTTTCGAACTTTCGAACTTTCTTTGAAGTTCGAAAGTTCGAAAACGGACCGAACTTTATATAGTTCGACCATCTCTACTTACTATAAGATAAATGATACAAAATCACAAGTAATACCTGTAAATATTTCGGCAACTCTCAAATTGTTCTTGACAAGTAAATACCAGTATAATTGGAAAATAAAAGAAACTACTTATTTGGGAATAAATATGTCGGAGACCAACTGCAATTTGTACCAAAATAAATATGTCTCACTCCTTAACAGAATTCAGAAACAACTGGCGGACTGGAATCATGCCTCTTTAACTTTGACAGGGAATATAAACACTATTAAGATGATGATCGTACCTCAATTCCTATATATTTGAGCAATACCAGTTCCACCAACATATTTTGTGCAAGTCAAAGTATAATAACGAAGTTTGTGTGTAGTGACAAAACCCCAAGAATTAATAGGAAAACTTTATCTAAAACAAAGGAAACAGGAGGTATGACACTACCCATACTCAAAGATTATTACTAGACAGTAGTAATGAACCAGTCAAGAATATGGTGGCAACAAAGAGCAAACTCTCAGGAATGGTTTAATATTGAACAGGAAGAGGTAAAACCTTTTAATCTAAAACAAATATTGGGAGCAATTTTGTTGGGTTATAAGCCTAGAAATAAATTGTTTTGGTCTCCGACAATACAGGCTACTACAGAGGTATGGGAGAGTATGTCTAGAAAAACACAGCTATTTGTGGATCATTGCAATGATATTGATATTTCCAGCATTGAAATCTGTATTCCAAATTTAAAATGATCATGGGACAAATATAATTTAATATCATTCTACCAATTGTTCGAGAGAGGTCAATATATATTATTTTCGAAATTAAGCGAAAAGTACAATATGCCCAAAACAGAATTCTACAAACATGTTCAAATACGTCATATTTATCTAGGAATGTCTATTTCAAGGTAAACTCAGAAACCAGAAAGTGTAGCTTATGCTTTGGAAATGTTGTTGAAACCCAAGTCAATTAAATTTTTATATAGCTATAGATAAAAAGAATTTGATGGAATCAATGGGTTGGGTGAAAAAATGGGAATCGAGTTTGGCCATTCATTCACAGAGGAACAATGGCAAAATGCCCTATCCCTTCCTTTCCAACTATCTAAATGTGTATCTCATTGGGAAAGTCAAGAAAATTGTGTACAGATATCATAGAACACCAGAAACCCTTGCAAAATGGTTTCCTACATACTCACCTTATGCTGGAGATGTCAAGCAGAGACAGGAACATTTATGCATGTCTGGTGGACCTGTACAAAAATTCAAACAATCTGGTTACAGATACAGGACTTCTGGCAGAATTATTCCAACAACCATTTATATCAACACCTGAAACTGTCATTGCTACTGATTAACTTGGATACAACCCATAGAACAAAGACAATAGTTTTCCCTACAATAATAATAACCCAACTCCAAATTGCCAAAAATTGGTTATCCACAACTGTACATACTATAATTTACTATGATATAAAGCTAAACTCACGGTTAACATGCAGTAGGAAAAAATGTTTTTTATAGTTATAATAATTTCCCTAAGTTTTATAAAAACTGGGAACATTGGTATATATATATATATATATATATATATATAGAGAGATCACACACGAGACCCATATTCGTGGTCTGATAGATTAGGATTATAATAGAATAGTCTGTTTATAAGTATTCTCCCAGGGTACCTAAAGTTTAAAGTTATTGTTAATGTAAGTAGTAAGATGTATACTGAGATTACACAGTCTATAAGAAGCTTGAATATACTACTACACTGTTTTATATTTTTATTTATTTTATATTTTATGCAAAGTTTAAAAGATTTACATTTATATATAATAACTGTAATGTGGAATACATACTACTGTGAAAAGTTTATTGAAAAAGATTTTATACCTCTGTATCGCCACAATATTTTCCAATAAAAAATAATGATAAAAAAAAAAAAAAGAAATTGCTGTAGTACTGTCTGAAATTACTAAAATTGCTTTTGTCTTGAGCAGATGAAAACATTAGACTTTAGTTCCTTGAGTGTTGTTGGCCAAGATTGTTGGATCCCCTGTCCTAGACAGTGTGCTCCAAAACCCTTTAAACTTGCATCCATAGTTAGTCTTATCCAGGAAGCATTCCTTAAAGAGATGGGTCTGGATTTTTCCACCAATTCAGACTGAGACAAGTTGACAAGTGGATGAAAAGCGTCTGACCAGGATGGAAATTATTCTTGTTCCACAGATTAAAAAAGTTAATTTGCTCACATGATATATCTTACTGATCGAATTGATGAAACCAGCTTTCCTTTTAACTTTTGACATTGTAGAGCAGAGGTCTCTGTTTGCTTGTGAAAACACTGCCCGATGACTCAAATTGATTGTTTAATTTGTTTTAAACCTATACCAGACAGGATTGCCCTGAAGTCCCCTGATGGTTGTTTTACCAGGAAAAATTAAAATAAACCCCTTGACCTATTTGATTGTTTGGAACTGGTTCGATCACATTTTTGGCCCTTAGCTGAAGAACTTTCTGAAGGCATAGTTGCTTCAGAAGACAGTTTGGATGTCTTGACACCAGGAACATATTTGGTGGGGTAGAATCGAATTTGAGATCATAACCCAGACTGACACAATATTGAACCCACACATCTGAAATATTTTGATCCTCTACAGGAAAAAAATTTGTAATAAATTAAAGATTCAGTGAGATTTTTTGTTTGGAAATCTGGTCTTCCATTGACAAAAGGGCTGCTTAGGAGGTTGAGATGAATTCAATCTCTATGGCTTTTGAGACAGACCTTTACCTGTATGATACAGACTGGCTTATTTAAGGGATAACATTTTTTGTCTGGGAGGAATTTTAGACCAAAACTTGGGCTGAGGGAGGAATGTGCCTTTACTTGCTGAGTTACGAGAAACGGAGCCTTCTAATTTCTTACCAAAGAGAAGAAAGAAGAATGGGAAAGGCGGTTCCATCAGGGTTGATCTAATGTCGTGGGATCGCTCGGTCGGGTAAGTAAAAATCGTCCTAATATATCGCCTTTACATGTCCACAATCTTAAACTAATATTGTATTTGCTAAGGTAAGCAAATTGTATGGACAAGGAAAAGGAACAATTCATGTCTGAAACATCTGAATCATAAGCAGAACTGGTGTTTACCATGGTCAGCAGATACAAATTATCAATCTTTATTTTGCTGTTTTCCAGGGCATGTTAATATTCTGTCTGTGACTGTACTGGGGGTGAGACTACTATTCGTAAAGACCTTGGCTTTCAATCTGCTTCTAAAGGTGGCCATACACCAGCACGATATTACTTACCCGACTGACCGCTCACGCGACGTTCCTGCGATCCTGCCGGAACCACCTCTCCCGATCTTATATACGACCGACATGCGATCGCAAAATCCCATTCATTTTGCGATCGCATGTCGATTGCATATAAGATCGGGAGAGGTGGCAGAACACATTGATATAAAACCAGTAATCTGTGTCTTACCTCTCATTTTGATACGGGCGCTGGGAAATTTACCTAAATAACATATGGTTTGTGCATTCATAGCATTCTAGTATCACACAGTTTGGTCAATGACCATAATATTCTGCACATGCTCAGTCTTTAGCTATGGCAGAAACTTGTTACAGTTGGTCACACTCATTAATAATCTCTAGACAATCCTTTTACAGGACAGATAAAGCAAGGAAGCATGTAACTGGGGTCAGGAGGTGTGGTCTGACACTGCACATATGCACATATACTTCATCCAGTTCTAAACAGGCTTACATTTACTTTAAAGGGCATGTCCACCCCCAAAACTATAATCCCCACCAGTAATGGCCCCACCATGTAGTGTAGTGTAATCCTTACCTACATCCCAGCTCCATAGGGTTCTCCTGTAGACCCCCCTAAAGTCCCAAAAACTGTCCACCAGGAGGCTAGCAGGACTCTGCCTGCTACCTTGCCTCCGGTAGAATTTGTCATGCGTACTGCAGCCCTCTCCCCCCTCCCTCCCCCTCCCTCCCTCTCCCTCTCCCTCCCTCTCCCTCCCTTCTACTATCCCTCCCCCTAGCATAAAACCCCCTTAATATATTGTTCCCCATGTCTGCCAGCCCCAACCGCATATTTTTATTTTCCAAAAGCTCCCCAAACTCTTACTTACCTCTCCTCTTTCCTCCGCTGCACTGAATGACCGGCAGCCGCGTCCGTGATTGGCTGCCGCTCAGCCAATCACAGACGGTCTGCCGGTCCCGCCCCTCTGCTTGCATTCTCGCAAGCAGAGGGCCGCAGTGCGGCGGAGGAACGAGGGGAGGTAAGTAAGAGTTTGGGGGCTTTTGGAAAATAAAATATATGCGGTTGGGGCTGGCAGACATGGGGGAACATCATATTAAAAACTATTTTTAAGGGTGGACATACCCTTTAATACAATTTACTGAAGTGGGATTTTATAGCTTATTGGTGTTGTTTTCATATATTGGAGTATAAAAAATTGGGTTTATTCCTCCTTTAAGGATTCATCTCATAGTTTTACTTTCTTAAAGTCACCCCTTCACTGCTGAGATTATACGTGAGGTGTGTCAAGAGATGTTCTACTTAAGGCTCAGGATTGGGATTGAAAACAAACCTTAATGCTTGTCATACACCCAGCAATATTATATTAATTTGACATTCCAGCCAACCTGAACAGCGAATTGGTAGTAACATTGGCTTTCCCATGGCATTCCACGTCTGGCCCATTCAAACAAAGATCAGGCCAGGCAGTTGTTGCTGTTGTGCAAACATTGGAAGAACATTGTGGAAATGTCAGAAGGTGAGTATTTAATTGTTTCTGTTTAATTATAAATAAATGACAATACAGGTGTATTTTGTTTTTACAGCTCAGGCTGTAAAGTGTTAATCTGTATGTGCATTTGTACTTCATAAACATGTTGTGTAAATAGCCAATAGAGCATCTTTTTGCATTTACCTTGCATGTTGCATTTAGTCCTACCAGGATAATCCTGCACTTCTTACAATTAATCCTGTGTTTGTTTTGCCTAGACAGAGTGAACAGGTAACCCTAGAGGCAGCCTTTTTACAATCCTGCATGTGTGAACCCTGTATAAGCCTGTATGTGCATTTACTCAACTGTCATCCTTTATCATTTTAGGAACAGTAAAATGGATGGAGTGGACACAAAGTAAGTTTATACTGAAGCATTGAAATATACCTTAGAGTTAGCAAATCCATTTCAATTTTTTTATTAATTCATATCTTAATGTGTCACTGAATTCAGGATTAACATTAATTCGATTTCCTTGTGAAATCTTTTTTAAGTACTTTTAATTTATTTTGGTTCAGTTTTTATAATATGTCATAATATTAAGCTATTATTAACTGTCATTATTATATTAAGCCATTTTTTATTAGAAGAAACAAAGCAATCAACCTTTGTATATGTGTTTTATTTTATTGTGGGGACCACATCATTACATTCTCAACAATACATTTACTTTATGAATCTGTACATCTTTTAAAGCTTCTTCCTTACAGCCTTGCCTGCACACACCACTGTTTCTGCTATATTCTCAATTTTAGTGTGTATCCAAATCTTTCAGTTTTTTATATTATTATAATTGCAAATTACATAAATAATTATGTTTTATTGCTTTGACATTTGTGAGCTTTTAAAGTTTCCTTCCCCCAACTGATATATTTTGCAATTTATTACCTGCATTACCAGGGGTGTTCCTAGGATTTATGACACCTGAAACAAGTTTTAAATGCTGCCTATTGGCCAGACGGGTGGTGGCATATGAAGTGGGGGTGGCTTCACCTGGCAACATAGGCGTGGCTTGTGGTGGTGGGCTGACCAACACTGACTGGTGGACTGGAGGGCTGATTTAACACTGATTGGTGGACTGGTGCTGAAATGCAGTATCGGAGGATTCGATAGGACATTTGGAATGGTGCAGTATAAAGCCTTTTCTTTATTCTATATTTTACTACATTCCATCGTAGCCGGGCTAGTGGAGATTGCTTTCTTGTGTGCGCACACTTTCGGTTATATATAACCAATTTTTGACGTATGATTCAATTCCTCTCTACAATCAAGTTCTGATACGAGGACTAAGAACTGTTTAATTGGATCCATACTGTGCATGATTGGGGCTGGATTTTGGGAGCCCCATTATGGACTTCCACGCATGTATACATACATATATTTTTTCTATATATTGTTTTCTCGCATATATATATCTAGGTACTATGCCGGTTTCTATCCCCTTGTTTTTAGCATTTACTGAGATTTTATGAGGATATTAAGGGATATATATTATATATATTTTATGTAAAAAGGTTTAGCTGGCCAGCTATATATTAATATCTCTATTATATTTTTATGTGTATTTATTGTAATAAATTTTGGGGTTTTGAAGATTTTACTATTGTATCGCTCCCTCATTCAGTGTGCACATTATATTTTCGTGTTTCACTTTGGGGGTGTTCCATTTAGTACACCTATCTGGAGTGATTTTATCTGAGTGGGAGAACTCAGGTGCACCTGGTTTAGGTATTATACTATACTCGCTTTCTTGCAGTATTGAAGGAAGGAAGATTTTTTTAACTGCCGCCTTTTAAGTGTTACCCAGGGTGCTCCCTGAGCAAATGTTTCGGTTTGCCTCATGGTAGGGGCACCCCTGTGCATTACTAACCAGATATCTAAAGATAATTATTGTCCCCATTCTGGTAGACAAATGCATGTAATAAACTGGTTAAAATAACAGATGGTGTTGAGGGCAGATAATTGACAAGTCACCAGGTTGGGCATGCCCTTTAAAGCATGTGTAAACACCCTTTCTGCTAAATTATGAATTATGCTTGTCCTGTTTGCTCAATTCTATAAGAATTATTATTTGCAAAATGAGAAAGCAAATATTAATTTTAGTGTGGCTGCTCACAAAGTTACTAGTTAAAGGGCAATTAAAAATCAGAACAAAACTGAATCAGAAGGCAGAACAGATAATATTAAATCAGTAATCTGTGTCTCACCTCTCGTTTTGATTTGGGTGCTGGGAAATTTACCATACAAACATAAGGATTGTACTTTATTTCCCAGCATTCTCCTATCACACAATTTGGTCACTGCATGCGTATATCGGCCAAAGCAGCACACTGCATTCCACAGGATATGCCAGTGCTGGCTGTACTGCTGTTCAGCCAAAAACTATAAAGTCCAATGAAAAGCAAGGGATACTCCTGAAGTTCTCAAAGTGAAATAAACTTTTAATCACCCATTTACTATATGAGATCCATATTAAGCCTGCTTTTATTTACAGCTTGGTCAATAACCATTATGTTCTTTGAACATACCAAGTTGTGATATACTGCAGGAATATGCCCACTTGCAGTTTCTAACCAACCAATTTTACAACCCAGTTTATGCAATGGAGCATGTGACTGAGGACAGAAGGTGTGACCAGACGGTGCACACACAGTTATCGTATTTAGTTCTTCAAGGAGAGTATAATAATTAGGGGTAAGTTATCCTTTAATTAACAAATTAAATATTATTAGCCGTATAATACTGCAGGTTTAGGTGAATGTCTAATTAATTTGGCTTGAAGAGGCACCTTACTGGTCTTTATAAACCCTCCTCTCATCCACCCTTGTCACCTCTTCCCATACCCGTATTCAGGACTTTGCTTGTGCTGTCCCTCTGCTCTGGAACTCCCTTCCTCCGTCTGTCCGTCATTCACCATCCCTTAATAACTTCAAACCTAACCTTTAACCCACCTCTTCAAGCAAGCATATAACCTGGTCTAGACATTACCCATCTTACTACCCAATATAATCCAATCCGCCTTTCACACTCCACTGCCAATCTATTTACAGCCTACCGATTCCTGCAACCTTATGTCTCACCCCATATCCTCTAGACTGTAAGCTCTTTGGGCAGGGACCTCTATCCTATTGTATCACGGTATTCCTGTAAGAAACTCATCATTCTGTTTACTTATATTATGTATTACCTGTGTATGTAATTTGTGTGACATTGTATAACCTGTATTACCCTATATGTAATGTATGACTATGTAATTGTAAAGCGCCACGGAAGATGTTGGTGCTATATAAATCCATAATAATAATAATAATAATTTCTTGTTCTTCTACCCTTTTAATTTTTTCTATTTTGTGGACTGTATCTCCTCACATGGTATTTGAGCCAGACACAAAAGTTAGTACAGAGGAGAAATGTGCTGTTACCTATTTAAGGAAAGCATGGAAGCTTTCCCACATTATCCACACATTTGGGGACATTTTTTTACCATTGACTGTAATGGGTACAAGAAAAACCCAGAAACATGAACATTCTAGCATTTTAGGGTCATGTAATTTCCATTGGTAAATGTTAAGAGTTGTAGTCTTCCAACATCTGCAGGATCACAGGAAAGACATCTCTCTTTTATGGTCTCAAACACATCGCATACCCCCCACTCAGGGGCATCAGGGAGAAAGGTAATTATTGCAAAAGTGGGGTTGGGTTTAAAAGTGTGTCAAGAGGTGAACAAGCCCTTTAATAGAGTGTAAATCAAGTCTTATCCAAAGCAGAGCACTCACAGGACTTTTCAAAAAGGAAATTCATTACTTTTATTTAGCTTTATTGATAAGTTCTGTGAGTGCTCTGCTTTGGATTAGATTTGTTTTATTATGTAGGTGCATCCGGGTTGGTGAGTGCTGGTGAGTGTTATCAATTGTCCGTCCATTTAAAACTCCTCATTTGTAACAGTGTATATATAAATAGGTGGCGTCTTTTATATTTACATAGTTACAAATACGGGTTAAGGATTTTTTTTTCTGAAAAATTCATGTCACCAACTGTACAACCTCCAACAGCTTCAGATGGATATATCTTATCTATAAAACAACTTATACATCTATAGATTGTAAATACAGTGTTATGTGTTGGGTGCAGTATTTCTGGCATTATGCCATAATCATGATGTTATCAGTTTATTACATCAGTAGTGCTATTCCATTTAGTGGTTTCTGGTGCATCATTCTGTAACTTCTATCCTTCGATTAGAAATTCATATCCAGATGAATTTCTAATCAAGGAGTATTTGAGTTTTATTAATGCCTACAAATTAATTGAAACTGTATTCCCATTTTGTCTGTACACATCCTCCCTCTGCTGGCAATAAGAAATTATTGCTAAAAGGCTTTGCAAGAAACTAGTAGTTGCTTCTGGGTCTTAAGCCTTGTACACATGTACGATCTCACCACCGAGCAACGACCCCCAACCGCGAGGCACACCAGCAACAAACGGGCTTTTCAGCCGATAATCGAGCATGTGTATGCGTTTGGTCAAGCATTGTTATGGTTGTGAATCAACAAACAACACCTGACCGAACGCATACACACGTGCTATTATCGACCTAAACAGCAGTTTGTCGCGCATTTGCAGATTCTCAGGAGTCATTCCTTTGTGGTAAGATCGTATATAAAAAGTAAAAAGCTTTAATCAAAAACATTTTCAAACAATTTCTGAAGAGACAAAAGAAGGAAATATCTCAAGTTAACTTTAAATGTGTTGTTTGTTTGTTTGTTTTTGGAATATCACACAAACTCTAAGTGCACATGTACCCCTTTAAAGAAAGGTCACCCTTCCATTTATCAAAAACTCACCATCCCTTTAAGAAAGTGAATAGCACTACTCTTTCCCTTACAAGTCACTCACACTATAAATATTAGCCATACAACTAGCCATACAACTAATCGGTAAAAATAATACCATATATTTAATACACACATTTGTTTACATACTGCTCATCCGTCTAATCCCATATACCACCCCTTAATAACACAGAAGAAATATTTTTAAATATGGGAGGAAATCACTTAGGGGCATATTTATAAACGGGCGTTACTTTTTGTGGCCGAGTCTCTCGCCGCGAAACCGGCTGTGAAAAGTTAACGCCTCGTTAACTTCACATCAGTTACTGCTCGCTTCTATTTATAAAGCGCGCTGATGCGTGGCGGTACTCTTAAATGTATAGAGGGGTTTCGGGACTTAAGTTTATACAATACTGTATTCATATCAACAGAATGCTTCTGTGTCAGTAACCAGGAATCCCACATATTGGTAAATATCTTCACCTGACCCAACTCCTGCTATAAATAACTGGAAGGTAATTAGGACTTAATGCCTAGAGTGTCCGCTCATAATGCGTATAGAACTCCAGAGCTTCAAATATGACAACGTTCATACTCACAAACTTTGTGGGTTAATTCACCACACAATCCAACGTGTACCAGTAAAAGAGTTCAGCACAGTGTTTCTTTATTAGATGCTCCCCCACGTGACGTCACACTGACAAGCCTTTTGCACCCTTTTCGAGTGATTCCTCAGGGTGTGACGTCATCTCAAGTGGACCTTCTTTTATTAAGTGATCTTAAAGTGGCCCCCAATTTAAATCCAAAATTCCCTGTACAATGGAATAATATTTACTTAATTCATAATATGATTACATTGCTTTCTCTTTGGGATACCATTCAATGTATATTATCAAGAATATGTAAATACCACATTTGCATCACTGGATCATAATAAAAAACAGGACCCTTAGTTTATCTGTTTTGTTCAGTTAGATCAACTGGATTTGAAGTTTAGTTTTTGAAGATGTTTCACTAGTAATCCGACTGGCTTTCGTAATTCAGAATGACTTGTACAATCAGTACCCTGGTAAGTCCCAATTAGCCTTTAACAGCTAGTTGTTAGGGTCCTTTTGAATGCAAGGTGCTGAATACATACTGGCTAATAGGTGTTATCGAAATTGTCCAGGGTAAGGTGTTAAAACAAACATAGAAAAGATAATCAATGCACATTCCTAGGCTCCATACAATATCATATTATCTGCACACTCGCATACTTTATGAACAAAGGGGTTTTAGTATACATTACTGTGATCACATGAATGAAAAGCCTCCCAACCACGTCAAGGTAACCCCAGTCTGGAAGGTCCTAACGTCTAACATTTTCAATTTCTTTTACTAGTTAGTTACTATTAGTAATGTAAACTAAAACCCCTTTGTTTATAAAGTATGCAAGTGTGCAGATAATATGATATTGTATGGGGCCTAGGAATGTGCATTGATTATTTTTTCTATGTTTGTATAAATGTTTGACCAGATCAGTAGCAATTCCGCTGAGTGTAGTTGTGGATTGGTCTAATTGGAGTGCTTCCACAATTCTTGTAAGGCGTTAAAACAGCATTGTACATGTCAGATAGTTGAACCACCACCACCACCACACCACCCCCACCCCCCACACACACACATACACATACCTCTTTTCAGGCTTGTTTTCTTTATTTCCATATACATGGCCTCCTTGACACCTATCTTAAACCAATACTGTGCCAAGATGTTGACATGTATGTATGTATTGTATGTATGTATGTATATACGTATTTTATTTCTTATATAGCGCTACATATTACGCAGCGCTTTACAATTATTTACTCAATTCACATCAGGCCCTGCCCCGAAGAGCTTACAATCTAATCACTTTATGTACACATACAACCTATCAGTATGTCTTTATGATTGAGGGGGATAATGGAATCCCCGGAGAAAACCCACTCAAGCACAGGGAGAACATACAAACTCCTTGAAGATGTGTCCAAGGGTGGAATCAAACTCAGGACTTCAGCGCTGCAAGGCATTAGTGCTACCCACTGAGCCACCGATTGCCAAAATTGACATAACAATCTTCAAACGTATGTCCTTTTCCTTAAGATGCAGGTACATGGCTGAATCCTGACCTGAGGAATAGGCTCTTTAGTGGTGGGCCATACATTGGTGCAGCTGCTGTAAGGTCTCCCCCACATACAAATCTGAGCACTCTTCACTGCACTGCGTATATGATGTTGCTCTTCTTAAGTTTCGGTATTGGGTCTTTCGGATGCACCAGTTGCTGCCTAGAGTGTGTTTTTCGATTTAAAGCAGACAGGGATATGGTGTTTATTGAAAATGATTTCTCATGCCTTGTTTTCCTCCTTCACCGTTGATATTGATGTTCTTTTCTTTCCTTCTACCCTTTTGACAAAGGCCCAGTTTGAAGTCCAGAATGTCCCTAACACCTTGCTGTTATATGCTAATTGGGACTAGTGAAACGTCTTCAAGAACTAACTTCAAGTCCAGTTGATCTAACCAAATACAACAGATATACATAGTAACAGTAACATAGCTACCATGTATATCTGTTGTATTCAATTAGATCAACTGGACTTGAAGTTTAGTTCTTGAAGACTTTTCACTAATCATCCGACTGGCTTTCTCAATTCAGAATGACTTGTACAAGAATCTGTTAGCAATAGGTAAAAAGTCCCAATAAGCATATAACAGCAAGGTGTTAGGGAACAGATATATCATGAACTAGATGAATGAGAACCTCCACAAGCACCCATAGTTTAATTTCTCTTGTATTCCTTTGTTGATTTTGCAATAATTTGTTCCTCTGTGTATGCCAAGCTCTTTATCATGTTTTAATTAGTGAACTTGAATATCATCTATCTACAAATCTTCGGGTCATATCACTCGCTTGATCAATATAATCATATTTGTATTTGTGTTACCTGCGTTTGTAATAAGTATGACTTTGTATAACCTGTATTACCCTATATGTAATGTATGACTATGTAATTGTAAAGCGCCATGGAAGATGTTGGCGCTATATAAATCCATAATAATAATAATAATAATCCAAACTGCAGTTTCTTCTCAATCTATAGGATTTTTACCAATTACACTGATTTTTTTAAAAATTCAGTATCCAAAAAGTTTGTATATATTGTAATAAAGTTTGTAATATATTTTTTTTCTCTACCTTTTTGGGGTTTTTTTTACATTAATTTTTCTTTCTTTTTTATACAGCAATTACTGGGTCCTATACGTTAAACAGCAATTGCTGGCCCCTGTATTTTAAACAGCAGTTAAAGGACATGTCAAATAAGTTTAGCTAGAAATATAGATCACCCCCCAAAACCCACTTTCGCATTATAAATATTTGTCAAAGATGCCCCTGAAGCTCCTTATCTAACCCGGTCCCTCTGTCAATCCACCTCCTGGTTGCTTCTGTCAGTAAAGACGCGATGTGACATCATTTGCCTGACAGCCGCGATCAGGAAGAAGATTGTTTGTCACTGCAGAAACCCTTTGCTCCTGTTTTTGCTCAGAAACTAGCTTGAAACAGGAGCAGGGGGCGGCGCCTAGGTGGACATGATCAGGTAAGTACCTTCAGGGAAATATTTGGCAAATATTAATAATGCAAAAGTGGGGTTTAGGAGGATCCTCTACATTTCTAGCTAAACCTATTTTTTGACTGGACATGCCTTTTAATGCCCCCCCTTTATACAGTGATTACTTGCCCCCTATACTTTATACAGCGATTGCTGGCCTTCAATAATTTGTAAGCAGTTACTGGCTCCCTATGAATTATCAACAGTTACTTGTCTCCTATATTTAATACAGCAATTTCTGACCCCTATACTTTATAAAGCAATCACCAGTCCCCTATAATTTATCAGCAATTACTGTCCCCTATACTTTATACAACAGTTGCTGACACCTATATTTTATAAAGCGATTACTTGTTCACCTATAATTTTTCAGTAATTACTGCCCCCCCCATAATGTATCAGCATTTACTGGCCCCCTATACTTTATAAAGCAATTACTGACACCTATACTTTTTAAAGCAATTATTTGCCCCTCTAATTTATCAGCAGTCACTGCCCCACCCATATGTATCAGCATTTACTGCCCCCCTATACTTTATACAGCAATTACTGGCCCTTGTACTGTATACAGCTATTATTGGTCCTTATACTTTATACAGCAGATACTGACACTCTATACTCTAAAGGGACAGTTCAGTGGAAATTATCAATATTTGTTAAATTGTTAGGTTTCAGGTTCTAATGGTCCTTCTTCTTCTCAGAATGCACCACATCCTTGGAATTTCTACTGATGGCTGTTGGATGGGTCAAACATGCTCAGATCTCTACTGGGCAACTGAATCAACCCAGGCACTGGGTCAAGGGCAAGTCCATAACGGTCTCTACTAGGGGTCCTGCAAACAGGAAGTCAGTATTTTGGTTGCATTTATTTATACACAGACAAAATGGCAGATTAAGACCATTGGGATGAAAAAATGCTGTTCTTTTTTCTGAAAAGTACGTGTGTTTGCACTGAACTTCCCCTTTAATGGAATCTATACTGAAAAAATATTATTTTAAATTGACCATTTCTGGAAACTATAATTCTTACCAACTACCACAGTACATTTTTTTTTTTGTTTATCTGTCCCTGAAGGTACTTTAAAGCCTCATCCTATTAATGTAGCATTGCATAAATATTATAAGAAAGGATGTCTGTCTGTCATCTTTAAAGGATTGGTACTATGTGTACCCACCTAGCCTTTTATCCTGTTATCCGTTTTATCACATTTATCTAAAATAAGTTATTTTTAAAAATAAGTTTAATTTTGCAAGCTTTGCGCATTTGAATTTTTTTCAGCCTTATACTGATCTTGCAAGTGCAACTCATTGTTTTTCTTATTAGTCTTAAACTTTCCAACCACAGCCACATTGAAAGGCAGGAAATGTTTATTTGCAGGTGCAGTATTTATTTGTTAAAGGGCATCTGAAAAGACCACTTCAAATAATACCACAACTGCATATATGTGATATTTAGCTTCTGTGCTAAACAGAACAAATAAGTAATTATCAGTAAGAATAACCTGAATAACAGGTCTTATCATCTATCTTACATACAATTATATATATATACTAGCAAAAGATTGCCTGTTGGTGCACAGTGGGAATTATCAGGGTTATTCAATAAAAGTTCTTATCGTTAAAAATGGTGCTAATTTTGCCCCAACCAATCAGATGTTAGCTTTTAAATGTTAAATAATATCTGATTGGTTGGGGCAAAATTAGCACCATTTTAAACGATAAGAACTTTTATTAAATCTCCCTGTTGTTGATTTTATTACAGTTGTTTTAGATAAGAGTCTATCAGATTAGTTAATCTGGACTTTAAGAAATGTTCACTAATGTATGGGCACCATAAAGGCACTGGAGCTAGTTTGGGTAGAGATATCTATCAGTGCTTTCATGCTCAACACCATAGTGAAGCACAAGTGCCGTAGGGTGGAGAAGACCATCCTCCCCTCTCACTCTTAAGGCCAGACCTGGGCAAAGAAAGGCCCTTTGGCTGCCCCTTGCAGGCCCTTCAATACAAAACCTTTACCCAAAAAAATCTTAATATTAATTGATTGTCTCAGGCTGGATAATTGATTTATTTTTATTATGTTTATTTTATTTTAAAAAATGATAACTGGATCAATTGATTAATTGAATTTGATGGAATGGATCTAAAATATTAGACACCTTCTATAAAGTAATAATGCAAATTAAGTTGAATATATTAGTCCGACCCTTCATGTCAATCCAAGTTTTGAATGTGGCCCCCTGTTTAATTTAATTTTTTTATTAATTTAATTGCCCACTGTTGCTTTAGGCCAATGAAAAACAAATCAGAAATCAGAAAAATCACTGGGCATTTGCTTGGTTAGGGGCTATGGAGAGCCCTCTCTTACTTATCTTCTCTTTCAACCCTCAGCTGTCAAAAAGCTGGGTACACACAAGAAAGATGTTTCTTTAAAAGAAAGATCTTTAATATGTTATTTTCAAAAGATCCCTCTACACACACTCCCGAGTGTTCTCTCTATATAAAGTATAGGGAGAAAGCTCGGGATTGAAAATTTCCCTTAGCCGCAGCTGACTCCCTATACTTTAAAGGGGAAGTTCAGTGCAAATACATATGCTTTTCAGAAAAAAAGAGCAGTATTTTTTCATCCCAATGACCTTAATCTGCCCATTCAGCATTTTGTCTGTGTATAAATAAATGCAATCGAAATACTGACTTCCTGTTTGCAGGACCCCTAGTAGAGACTGTTATGGTCTTGCCCTTGACCCAGCGCCTGGGTTGATTCAGTTGCTCAGTAGAGATCTGAGCATCTTTGACCCATCCAACAGCCAATCAGTAGAAATTACTGTTAGGAACATTTCAAGGATGTGGTGCATCCTGGGAAGAAGAAGGACCATTAGAACCTGAAATGTCAGCTCACTAATGTCAACAGCAGGGAGCACCAAAGGGTATGAAATCAACTGTTTTTTTCAAAATGGGAGAGAATATGTAGAGTAACTAAGAAGAAATAACACAAACTAACAATTTAACAAATATTGATCATTTCCACTGAACTGTCCCTTTAAGCTTTATCCACCACCTCATCCACTTACTCCATGTTTATCGGCTGATGAAATAGCCTCATATTTCACAGGAAAAATATAAAACATCAGAAATGGTTTTCCTGCTCCTCCCTACAGCTTCCAACCACTATAATTGCACCGCCTAACCTCCCTTCATTGTTCCCCCCCTCCATCTATACCCCTACCACTGCACTGTCTAGCCTCCCTTCACTGGCTACTCCCTCTACTTGCCTCCTATGAAGCTTCACCACTATTACAGAGCAGGGACTCTCCCTCCTATCCAGGACACGCCATCCCCTCTTATCTCATTCCCCACCTTGCTTCTTCCTTCATACCAGCCCTAACCTCACTTTTTAACGTATCCCTATCCACAGGTATTTTTCCCTCCCCATTTTAACATACCGCGGTATCCCCTATATTCAAAAACCTTCCCTGGACCCATCCACTCTTTCCAACTACCGGCCTGTCTCCCTTCTCCCCTTTGCTTCCAAACTGCCTGGAAAGATATGTCTATGCTGACCTGGTTAGTCACCTGTCTGCTAACTCTCTCTTTGACCACCTCCAGTCAGGCTTCTGCCCTAACTATTCCACAGAAACTGCCCTCACTAAAGTGACCAATGATCTACTTAGTGCTAAATCTAAGGGTTACTATCCTTTGCTTATTCCTCTTGATCTCTCCTGTGCTTTTGATACTGTTGATCACCCTCTACTTCTTCAGACTCTAGCCTCCTTAGGTATCCAGAACACTATACTTTCTTGGCTATCTTCCTATTGCTCTGGTAGGACTTTTAGTGTTCTCCACTCTGGAATTAGCTCCACCCTTCCCCCTGTCCCTGTGGGGGTACCGCAAGGCTCAGTACTTGGTCTTCTTCTTTTTTTCCATTTGCAACTATGGACACCTTATTAGTTCATTTGGATTTCAGTGTCACCTGTATGTAGATGATACCCAAATTTATATCCCTTTACTGATATTCCAGGTCCCCAACTGCCTTAAGGCTATCTCTGCCTTCATTTTATCTTGCTTCCTCAAAATAAACATGGACAAGGCTGAACTTGTCCCTTTCCCACCATCATGCTCTGTTCCTAGTCTCCCTTTTAATATCAATGACACACAAGTATCTCCATCTCCTCATGTCGGTTGCCTGGGTATAACACTAGTTTCAGATCTTTCCTTCAAACTCCATGTCAACTAGCTTGTCAACTTGTCGGTTCCAACTCAGAAACATCTCCCACATTTATCCCTTCCTCTTGAAAGAAGCTACAAAAACCCTAGTCCATGCTAGTCCATGCCCTAATCATATCCCGGGCTAGACTACTGCAACACACTCCTGTATGTTTTTCCAGACAACTATCTGGCACCACTTCAATCCATCCTAAACTCTTTTAGGATTCACTTTTCTTCTCATGCCTCTAACGCCTCTCCTCTCTGTTGGTCCCTCCACTGGCTGCCCATTACATAAAGGATCCAATTTAAGCTTCTAACCCTATACTATAAAGCACTATACAACACAGCCCCTCCATTTATCTAAGAGCTTATCCACCAATACCATCCGAGATGCAACCTTCACTCAGTAAATTATATCCCCCTCTCATCCACCCTTGTCACCTCTTCCCACGACTGCATTCAGGACTTTGCCCCTCTGCTCTGGAACTCCCTTCATCTGTCTGTCCATCATTCACCATCCCTTAATACCTTAGTAACCTTAAAATCCACCTCTTTAGGCAACCATATAACCTGCCTAGACATTACCACTCTCACTGAGCCAACCATAAGCTCTTTGGGATGGGTCCTCTTTCCTATTGTATCATGGTATTGCTGTAAGTAACTCATCACTCAATGGATTATGAAATGTACATGCCTTCTTTTATTACCATAGCAAGGTTGTAGAGTTTTAAAACCTGTAGCACAGTCACAAGCATTCCCTTCTGAAATGCAGCCTTTCAAGTCAAATTTAAAGTTTACTTTCTAATTCTACTGATTGGCTTTTGGATGGGTCAAATGTGCTCTGATCTGTGCTGAACAAAGTAGATATTTCTATAACTTTTTTATTACAGTATTTTATTATATCAAAGCATTTTATGAGGTTGCTTGTAACTAAAAAAAACATATTTCATGGTCCCAGCAACTGACAGGATGGAGAGTGGGGTGAGATGGATTTTTATATATATCTAGCTCTTTGGGGTAATGTGTCCGTTTTTTCTGTCTGTCCCCTCCTCTCTGTGATGTTTAAATAACAGTGGTGGTGTTTTTTACAGTGTTAAGGTAGCAGCTCCCCCTTCCTCCACACTTGATAGCATCTAGTCCTGTTTATCTATGCTCCTTTTATGTATATATACTAAACATAACTTTTCTGTCATTTGATTCTGCCTATGCTTACAGTTTTGCTACGCTTTACTGTTGTCACAGCTTTAGGGGGTTTACCAGGTAGCAGGTTCAGGATTGTGTTAAAGAGCATGCCTCTAAACACGATAGCATTAAATAAAAGGTCCCTTTAAAATATGCAGAATACACTTATCCTGACATCTATATCCTAAGTAGAACTCTCAGTCCATCCATCTTTATTTTTGTGGTTTTGCTGACTAGGACCTCCTCAGTTGCAAGCTGGTTTCAAGCAAAACTCTGCATGCTTGTTACAAATGAGGAATTCTCCCCCTCCCATCCAGGAAGAACCGCTTGTAGCAGTGACCCCAAGAATACAGCGTACAGCTAACCGTGAGGCTTCAAATTTCCACCAATAGAAATACTTATTTTGGAAACCAATAGGATTGCTCCATTATCTGCAACTGAAGTCAAATTCCTCCATAGAGCATTACTAGATAATTCTGAGAACGGTTTTGTTTGGTGGTAGTAAATGATATATTTTGACACACCCTTTTTTAATTTCTACTTAGAAAGGCAGGCATATTTTAACAACTTTTAACAATTTTTAATGTTGATAAAACACTGATATTTTACTTCCACATGTTTTGAGTCTTCAATAAGTGGAGGTGGACTGGAATACTTTAGCCGGGCCAGCAAAGACATTTCCTTATTACATCGTTGGTGATGTTAGGCCCCTTCTCAAGGCAGAAGGAGGAATTTCAGTGACAGCAGGAAATGTGGAGGTAGTGGTTCAGAACGGGAGGCATAACTGTAGGATAAAACATATTTAAAACTTTTATTGCTGCGATCTTAATCTGCAAGGGTTTGGGAACAAATTAGCAACATTTTATTTTTAGGCTGGACATGCCCTTTAAATGGTATACTGCAGGGAGGACAGCAACCTAACTCTTTACCCTGAGACTCCTGGAATCAAAGGTATTTCATGTTGGTTGCCTCTGCTGTGCAGTCACAGGCATACTGTGTTTTATTATCAAGAAATTAATAAACCTGTGGCCTTCCGCCATATATAGCTCTTGACTCATTTATTCAACAACTACAACATTTCCCAGATGAGAAAGTCTAGGCCTTATTCCATATTCTATATGCGGCTGTGGTTCCGTAGCTGGGACACTTTGCCAGCCATGGATATCAGCAGTAATTAACAAAAAATCCATAGACATATTTCAATGTGTGAAAAGGAAAGATGTGGGGGAAAAAATCAAGGGTAACTCATCCTTTCAGAAAAAAGCAACCTGCATCAGCAGGAACTTAAGTTTACTCAACACTCACTATAAAATTGACCTAAGACACTGATTTACTATTTATATCAACCAATCAGTCAAAACAGACATTTTAACTTAATTTAAAGGATTTATTCTGCACGGAGGACATTTTTGTCTTTGTAATGATAAAGGAAAACGAAATATGTTTTAATAGAATTCATCACTAAATTGTACGTGATGTGAAAGATAGCTGCATTGTCCTAAAGCTAATCATTTTATATGCAAATGTAATAACATTTCTGTGGTTAATAAGAAAAGTTTTAAGACCTCAAACCAAATTTGCATCTTATTTTTTCACCTCCCGGTGAGCAACGCAGGCTACTCCTGCACTGTGGGTTTCCTGTTTTCTGTAAATATAGGAGGAAGTGATTCAGTGCAGAATGTTTTACGTGTATCTGGTAAACTGTATAATGCAAACAAACAGATGTTCTTTGAAAAAATGGGCAGCTAATGTTTTATTTATAACAAGCAAAATCATTAAGATGCATGTGGTCAGTTTAGATTTAATATGAAAATTATATACATTATGTGCTTGAAAAAGTGTGAGCATAGCTGACACTTCCTTGGACAATCACTCTCCACATTTGGGACCTACTTTCTGTTTCTCAGAGAGAAGAGAAGCATTTTCAATTATTAGATAAGGTCTGGTACACACAGGTCCATATTGATGTTATCTTCCTGACCAACAGACTATATGAACAAACCAATCACCAGTCCTAAGTAGCAGTACATGCATTTGGTAAAATTAAATAGAAAAAGCAGCTAGATAGCTTAGGGAGAGATGGGCCAAAAGGAGCAAAAAGCCCTCCACTGCACATAAAAACGGAGCAGCACCTTCTTATAACAGAAGGCATCTTGCAGTCTGATGCTATATGAATAGCATTGCCCACAAAAAAAGAAACAAGAAGTAGACAAGGGAGAAGACACAAAGAGCCATGCTGTATCATTTATTGTGGAAACAACATGCACAACATGATTTTAACCACAAAGGCTTTAAGAAAGGAGTCTTGAAAGTGTTTAAAACATACTGCATTACGGAATATATCTCAATCAGCATATAACAGCAAGGTGCCAACGATCTGAATGCAAGGTTATGATTGCATTGTAGAGGTGGTGTCAATATATCATTGTATGTGGCAGACTATAGGTGGCAAAAATTTGTTTTCTTTAATATGACACAAATTTCTGGCATCAAAATGGCTGCCTCCCTACAGGGTGCCACTCTGTAATGTGCTTCACCCTGCCTCATTGGGAGGCGGCCCTGTAACTGCCACAAACAATGCTATTTTAACACCTTACCCATGGAAGTTTAATTACACCCCTTAGCTACAATGCAATCATAATGTATTCCGGAAGTCCCACACACCTTGCTATTATATTCTTATAAGCCACATTTCCAGTTATTTATTGACAGAGGTTTCTTGTACAAGTCATTCTGCATTGAGAAAGACAGTTGGATGACTACTGAAATGTCCAGTTGATGTAACTGAATACCAGATATACTATGACCTGGATGAATGAGAACCTTCACAAACATAAGGCTATTGTCATAAACGCGCGGTATCACATTACCGATGCCATGCGTAATCACGAATGTACGACCGCGGCCGTACATTTACGCTGAACGTTGATTAATTAACGAACGTTCAGTCATAGAATCAGTAATTTATGATCGTTATCAGTAATTTATGATCGTTATTTTTAGTAAACCAATCTGAAATTAACATTTGGTTTAACTATTGTTAAAGGCGCGGTATCACTAAAAATGGATACTGCGCCTTTATAACTACGGCCCATAGTACGGTAAATTCATTAAATGACAACTATACTGAACTCAGGCCCGATCCTGCTGTATGCCCTTTAAAAGTACCCAGAGTGAGGACCTAAACTGCTAGGGACACACCCCCTAGGTTCAGCTTTTGTCCTGTACTTGTGCTCCTGAATATCCAATTGTCAGAACATTGTTCTCTGCTTCCTCCTTCTGGGCAGCAAACTGAAAAACAGGACTCGAAAAATGAACACAAAATTCACTTCAATGTTTTTCTATATCAGAGTTTTGACCTGATGCTGGTTTTAAATGAAAACTTCCAGTTCCGCTGTAAAAAAGTTTTCAGTTAAAACTACTGATGACAATTTGAGGTGGAACTACTCAAATTTCAATGCAGATTTTGTGTGTTCCACCAACCTACCCGTGAGTGTGTGAGTGTACCTGTGAGTAATTTTCAAGGCCAAATATTAAAGCAGAACTATAGCTGAAAAAGAGTGTCTCGCTATCATGCAGCCCACAGACACGCAAACGCAATGCAATACTTGTTCTTTCAAGGTCAGAGATTCTAGATTATCCCATCTGAAATATTTTGATTTCTTCCTCTGCCCCTCTCCCACTGGGAAACCAACAGAGATGTTTTTACCCATTAGTAAGTCTATTGACAGAAAGAAAAGGAAAGGAATGAACTATGTTTTGGGTCAGAGTGAACTTTTTCCAACAGGTCTACATAATGCTTTTTTGGACTTTTAGTGACATCTTGAGGACAATTTGCAAATGCTACTTAGTCAATTTAATCTGCATCATTCACTATTGTTGCCATTTGTATTGCCATATTGCCCATTGTATCTCACTATGAACTTCGGAAATGTGTTTCACAGTCCATATTGTGCCAGAAGGGCCTGACCCTGTAGTCCTAATACATTTATTGCATACACGTTCTGTGACAAAACTGTTTTTTAACATCTGTATGGTCTAAACATTCCATAAATATGCCACGTTACTTAAATATATTATGAGGATGTGCAATGGAGATTAAAATACACTGTCAAATCTTACAGAGGGCCGGATTACCATTATATGACTTTGAAAACTTTGACTTTCCTTGTGATGATTATTCCTCATGATGATTATTCCTCGTGGACTGATTAGAGAGAGAGAGGAAACTGAAGCTGGCCAGACACTCTGCTTTGACTCAGGAAACCGTGAGTTCTCAAATGATCATATTTAATTTTTAATGTTAAAGGTAATGTGAGTTTGCCTTCAAGGAAATACCATCAGACTCATTTACCCAGAGGCGCTATCTCTCTGGGTAAAAGTCCTGTTTGCGGTTCAATATCACGTTCGCAAATGTGAGATTTACCCACTACAGGATTTTAACGCCAGCTATTTATACCAAAGGGGAGATTTAGTTATATGGGTGTGTGTGTTTGTCATTTATACTATGTGGGATATTTTATTTTATGTCTGTGTCATTTTTACTATTGGGGACATTTTATTAAATGGCTGTGTGTGTCATTTATAATATGGGGGGCATTTTATTATAGAGGTATTTTCATTTATACTTTGGGGACATTTTATTATATGGGTGGGGGGGTATTTATACTATGGGGGACATTTTATTATATGGGTAGATGTGTCATATATACTATGTGGGAAATTTTATTATATGGGGATGAACCCAACCCCCTGTTGAATGTACCTGGGGGTGTTGGTTGATTCGCTAGATCGGATCCCAACCCCTGGCCGAATACACCTGTGGGGTGTTGGTTGATTCGCTAGTTCGGATCCCAACCCCTGACTGAAAGCACTTGAATTTTGTTGGTTGATTCGCCAGATCGGATTCCAACCCTGGGCCAAACGCAACTGAAGGTTGTTGGTTGATTTGCTAGATCGGATCCCAACCCCAGGCCGAACACACCTGTAGGGTTTTGGTTGATTTGACAGATCGGATCCCAACCCCCGTCTAAATGCATCTGTGGAGTGTTGGTTGATTCCTAGGTTCGGATCCCAACCCCTTTGCTGAACACGCTTGAAGGTTGTTGGTTGATTTGCCAGATCGGATCCCATCCTCTCGATGATTGTTTTCTATATGGACTGATTAGAGATGGAGAGGAAACTGAAGCTGGCCAGACACTCTGCTTTGACTCAGGAAACCGTGAGTTCTCAAATGATCATATTTAATTTTTAATGTTAAAGGTAATGTTTGCCTTCAAGGAAATACCATCAGGCTCATTTACCCAGAGGCGCTATTTCTCTGCCCGTGGGCAGTAAGTCCCCCCCATATGCATGGACCGTGGGCAGTAAGTGTGGGCAGCACGCACCCCCTCTACATAGGGCCCGTGGGCAGTAAGTCCCCCCATATGCATAGACCGTGGGCAGTAAGTGTGGGCAGCATGCTCCGCCCTCTACATAGGGCCCATGAGAAGTAAGCCCCCCCCATACGCATAATGTGATATAGTTAGAATAGTTTTATACTGTTTTATTTGAGTTTATGGGTTTTAATTGTTTGCACTTTACTTTTATTTCATAATATTGAAAGCTTTTGACTAAAAGATTTAACTAAGTGACTTATTGAATTTGCCTGGATTTCTTAACCAAACATACTTTGCTTCAGATTTAATTTATTTTCATATTTCTCTTTATTGAGCTAGATGGTGTTAAAAGGCATTTCCTATGGTTAGGTTAGCTTTAGCTAGCATTTGTTAGGTTAGGCTAGGTTAGACTAGTTAGGTCCCTGCTGAAAGAGTCTACCTTGACGTGGTAGCAGGGCTTACAAATCTTTGGGCCAAAATATTTTATTCTTCATTAATTATGTTGAGGCTGCAGATACAGTTTTGCTCAGATGGCAAAAACCCTAGAGACACCCCTGTAAACCGCCCCTATATGCCGGGCCCTTGGGTAGTAGCCCCCCCATATACCGGGCCCTTGGACAGTAAGCCCCTCCCTCATATGCAGGGCCCGTGGGCAGTAAGGTCCCCCCATACACATGGACTGTGGGCAGTAAGTGTGGGTAGCATGCCTCCCCTCTACATAGGGCCCGTGGGCAGTAAGCCCCCCCATACACATGGACCGTGGGCAGTAAGTGTGGGCAGCATGCCTCCCCTCTACCTAGGGCCCGTGGGCAGTAAGTCCCCCCCATACGCATGGACCGTGGGCAGCAAGTGTTGGTAGCATGCCTCCCCTCTACATAAGGCCCGTGGGCAGTAAGTCCCAACTATACGTATGGACTGTGGGCAGTAAGTGTGGGCAGCATGCCTCCCCTCTACATAGGGCCCGTGGGCAGTAAGTCCCCCCCAAACGCATGGACCGTGGGCAGTAAGTGTGAGCATCATGCCCCCCTCTACATAGGGCCCGAGGGCAGTAAGTCCCAACCATACGTATGGACCGTGGGCAGTAAGTGTGGGCAGCATGCCTCCCCTCTACATAGGGCCCATGGGCAATAAGTCCCCCCCCAAACGCATGGACCGTGGGCAGTAAGTGTGGGCATCATGCCCCCCTCTACAAAGGGCCCGTGGGCAGTAAGTCCCAACCACACGTATGGACCGTGGGCAGTAAGTGTGGGCAGCATGCCTCCCCTCTACATAGGGCCCGTGGGCAGTAAGTCCCCCCCAAACGCATGGACCATGGGCAGTAAGTGTGGGCATCATGCCCCCCTCTACATAGGGCCTGTGGGCAGTAAGTACCCCCTATATGCATGGACCATGGGCAGTAAGTGTGGGCAGCATGCCTCCCCTCTACATAAGGCCATGGGCAGTAAGTCCCCCCCATTAGAATGGACCGTGGGCAGTAAGTGTGGCAGCATGCCCCCCATCTACATAGGGCCTGTGGTCAGTAAGTCCCCCCCATACACATGGACCGTGGGCAGTAAGTAGTGTGGGCAGCTGCTCCCCTCTACTAGGGCCCGTGGGCGTAGTGCATAAGTCCCATTATCGTATGGACCGTGGGCAGTAAGTGTGGGCAGCCTGCCTCCCCTTACATAAGGCCATGGGCAGTAAGGCCCCCCCATAGAATGGACGTGGGCAGTAAGTGTGGCAGCCTGCCCCCCCTTACATAGGGCCTGTGGGCAGTAAGTCCCACCATACGCATAATGTGATATAGTTAGAATAGTGTTATACTGTTTTATTATAGGTTATAGGTTTTTTATTGTTTGCACTTTACTTATTTCATAGTATTGAAAGCTTTTGACTAAAAGATTTAAACTAAATGACTTATTGAATTTGCCTGGATTTCTTAACAAACATACTTTGCTTCAGATTTAATTTTTTTTCATATTTTTATTGAGCAAGATGTTGTAAAAAGCATTTCCTATGGTTAGGTTAGCTTTAGCTAGCATTTGTTAGGTTAGGCTAGGTTAGACTAGTTAGGTTAGTTAGGACCCTGCTGAAAGAGTCTACCTTGACGTGGTAGCAGGGCTTACAAATCTTTTGGCCAAATATTTTATCTTCATTAATTATGTTGAGGCTGCAGATACAGTTTTGCTCATATGGCAAAAACCCTAGAGACACCCCTGTAACCCCCCCTATATGCAGGGCCCTTGGGCAGCAGCCCCCCCATAGCAGGGCCCTTGGACAGAAGTCCCCCCCATATGCAGGGCCCGTGGGCAGTAAGTCCCCCCATACACATGGACCGTGGGCAGTAAGTGTGGGCAGCATGCCTCCCCTCTACATAGGGCCCGTGGGCAGTAAGCCCCCCCATACGCACATGAACGTGGCAGTAAGTGTGGGCAGCATGCCTCCCCTCTACATAGGGCCCATGGGCAGTAAGTCCCCCCCCCAACGCATAATGTGATATAGTTAGAATAGTTTTAACAGTTTTATTGAGTTTATGGGTTTTAATGTGTGCACTTTACTTTATTCATAATATTGAAAGTTTTGACTAAAAGATTTAACTAAATGACTTATTGAATTGCCTGGATTTCTAACCAACATACTTGCTTCAGATTTAATTTTTTTTATATTTCTCTTTATTGAGCCAGATGTTGTAAAAAGGCATTTCCTATGGTTAGGTTAGTTTAGCTAGCATTTGTTAGGTTAGGCTAGGTTAGACTAGTTAGGTTAGTTAGGACCCTGCTGAAAGAGTCTACCTTGACGTGGTAGCAGGGCTTACAAATCTTTTGGCCAAAATATTTTATTCTTCATTAATTATGTTGAGGCTGCAGATACAGTTTTGCTCAGATGGCAAAAACCCTAGAGACACCCTTGTAACCCCCCCTATATGCAGGGCCCTTGGGCAGCAGCCCCCCCCATATGCAGGGCCCTTGGACAGTAAGTCCCCCCCCATATGCAGGGACCGTGGGCAGTAAGTCCCCCCCATACACATGGACCGTGGGCAGCATGCCTCCCCTCTACATAGGGCCCGTGGGCAGTAAGTCCCCCCCATACGCATGGACCGTGGGAAGTTAGTGTGGGCAGCATGCCCCCCCTCTACATAGGGCCCATGGGCAGTAAGTCCCCCCCCAACGCATAATGTGATATAGTTAGAATAGTTTTATACAGTTTTATTTGAGTTTATAGGTTTTAATTGTTTGCACTTTACTTTTATTTCATAATATTGAAAGCTTTTGACTAAAAGATTTAACTAAATGACTTATTGAATTGGGATTTCTAACCAAACATACTTTGCTTCAGATTTAATTTTTTTTTATATTTTCTTTATTGAGCCAGATGTTGTAAAAGGCCTTCCTATGGTTAGGTTAGCTTAGCTAGCATTTGTTAGGTTAGGCTAGGTTAGACTAGTTAGGTTAGTTAGGACCCTGCTGAAAGAGTCTACCTTGACGTGGTAGCAGGGCTTACAAATCTTATGGCCAAAATATTTTATTCTTCATTAATTATGTTGAAGCTGCAGATACAGTTTGTCAGATGGCAAAAACCCTAGAGACACCCTTGTACCCCCCCCCCTATATGCAGGGCCCTTGGCAGCAGCCCCCCCCATAGCAGGGCCCTTGGACAGTAAGTCCCCCCCATATGAGGGCCCGTGGGCAGTAAGTCCCCCCCATACACATGGACTGTGGGCAGTAAGTGTGGGCAGTGCCTTCCCTCTACATAGGGACTGTGGGGTAGTAAGTCCCCCCATCGCATGGACGTGGGCAGTAAGTGTGGGCAGCATGCCTTCCTCTACATAGGGCTGTGGGCAGTAATCCCCCACCATATGCATGGACAGTGGGCAGTAAGTGTGGGAGCATGCCTACCTCTACATAGCCGTGTGCAGTAAGGCCCCCCCATATGCAGGGCCCATGGGCAGTAAGTCCCCCCCATACACGTGGACCGTGGTGGGGTAAGTTTGGGCAGCATGCCTCCCCTCTACATAGGGCCCGTGGGCAGTAAGTCCCCCCCATACGCATGGACCGTGGGCAGTAAGTGTGGGCAGCATGCCTCCCCTTTACATAGGGCCGTGGGCAGTAAGTCCCAACCATACATATGGACCGTGGGCAGTAAGTGTGGGCAGCATGCCTCCCCTCTACATAGGGCCCATGGGCAGTAAGTCCCCCCCCATTAGCATGGACCGTGGGCAGTAAATGCGGGCAGCATGCCTCCCCCTCTACAATAGGGCCTGTGGGCAGTAAGTCCCCCCCCATATGCATGGACCATGGGCAGTAAGTGTGGGCAGTATGCCCCCCTCTACATAGGGCCCGTGGGCAGTAGAGTCCCCCCCATACGCATGGACCGTGGGCAGAGTAAATGCGGGCAGCATGCCTCCCTCTACATAGGGCCTGTGGGCAGTAAGTTCCCCCATACGCATGGACCATGGGCAGTAAGTGTGGGCAGTATGCCCCCCCTCTACATAGGGCCGTGGCAGTAAGTCCCCCCATACGCATGGACCGTGGGCAGTAAGTGTGGGCAGCATGCCCTCCTTCTACATAGGGCCCATGGGCAGTAAGTCCCACCCCCATAAGCATAATGTGATATAGTGTATAGAATAGTTTTATACTGTTTTATTTGAGTTTATGGGTTTAATTGTTTGCACTTTACTTTTATTTCTCTTTATTGAGCCAGATGTTGTAAAAAGGCATTTCCTATGGTTAGGTTAGCTTTAGATAGCATTGTGTAGGTTAGGCTAGGTTACACCGTTAGGTTAGTTAGGTCCCTGCTGAAAGAGTCTACCTTGATGTGGTAGCAGGGCTTACAAATCTTTTGGCCAAAAATATATTCTTCATTATTATATTGAGGCTGCAGATACAGTTTTGCTCAGATGGCAAAAACCCTAGAGAAACCCCTGTAACCCCCCCCCCCCCATATGCAGGGCCCTTGGAGTAGCCCCCCATATTGCAGGGCCCGTGGGCAGTAAGTCACCCCATAGCATGGACCGTGGGCAGTAAGTGTGGGCAGCATGCCTCCCCTCTATATAGGGCCCGTGGGCAGTAAGTCCCCCCCATACGCATGGACCGTGGGCAGTAAGTGTGGGCAGCATGCCTCCCCTCTATATAGGGCCCGTGGGCAGTAAGTCCCCCCCATACGCATGGACCATGGGCAGTAAGTGTGGGCAGCATGCCTCCCCTCTACATAGGTCCCCACGCATAAGTGATAAAGGTAGAATACTGTTATACTGTTTTAATAGAGTTTATGGGTTTTAATTGTTTACACTTTACTTTTATTTCATAATATTGAAAGCTTTAGACTAAAGATTTAACTAAATGACTTGCCTGGATTTCTTAACCAAACATATTGCTTCAGATTTTTTTTTCATATTTCTTTATTGAGAATGTCCCTTTGTTTAGTTGGTGGATTCTGGAGCAGTACCAGTCGCACTTAATTGGCAAACTTGTATGGAGATATTATTACATGGGTGTGTGCATGTCATTTATACTATGTGGGAAATTTTATTATATGGGGGAGTGTGTGTCATTTATACTATGGGGGAGATTTTGTTATATGGGTGTGTGTATTTGTCATTTCTACTATGTGGGATATTTTACTTTATGTCTGTGTCATTTATACTATTGGGGACATTTATATATGGCTGTGTGTGTCATTTTATAATGGGGGGCATTTAAATATAGTTATTTTCATTTATACTTTGTGGGTCATTTATACTAGGTGGACAATTTATTATATGGAGGTTTTGTCATTGATACTATTGGGGGACATATTATTTATGGGGTAGTTTTCGTTCTATATGGGGGCATTTTATTATAGGAGTATTTTCATTTATACTTTGGGGACATTTTATTATATGGGTGGAGGGGGGGGTATTTTGCTATGGGGAAATTTCATTATACACTGCTGGAAGACAGGTCCACGTTTCACCTTTCTCACTGTAAAGAAACTTTCCTACCAGTCATACTTGCTATGGGCAACTTGTATGTACCAGTTACTGGGGTAAACTTGTATGTGTAACAAGTAGTGCAGAGTCCTGGCAGAAGTGATAGAGGTGCACTCTGGAAAGCCTGTACCACACCAGCACACCAGGTAAGTATCACATAGAATTATAGAGAGGGGCATACTCTGGAACAATTTAAAAGATTTAATAAATACTGTGCTGAAGCCACATAACATTTTGGAGGGTCTGTGTCCCCTTCCTCAGGTGTAACCAAACGAAAAAACTATTTAAGAACTTGCAATTACCACATCTGCTGCAAGACAGATCCACAGTTTCACAGTTCTCAGCTGAAAACACCTTTTCTAATAGTGTCTGATGTACTGGAGATTCTGACCTAACAAGGTCTGATGTACTGGGGTTTCTTACTTAACAGTGTCTGATATACGGGGTTTCTACTAACACTGTCTGATGTACTGGGGTTTCTTACCTAACAGTGTCTGGTGTACTGGGGTTTCTTACCTAACACTGTTGATGTACTGGGGTTTCTTACAAACAGTGTCTATATCGGGGTTTTTACCTAACACTGTCTGATGTACGGGGTTTCTTACCTAACAGTGTCTGTGTATGGGGTTTTACTAACAGTGTCGTGTGTACTGGGGTTTCTTACTAACAGTGTCTGATGTATGGGGTTCTTCATAACACTGTCTGATGTACTGGGGTTTCTAACACTGTTGATGTACTGGGGTTTCTTACCTAACAGTGTTTGGTGTACTGGGGTTTCTTACCTAACAGTGTTTGATGTACTGGGGTTCTCTACCTACAGTGTTTGATGTACTGGGGTTCTTACCTAACAGTGTTTGATGTATGGGTTCTTACCTAACAGTGTCTGATGTACTGGGGTTTCTTACCTAACAGTGTTGGTGTACTGGGGTTTCTTACCTAACAGTGTTGATGTACTGGGGTTCTTACCTAACAGTGTTTGATGTACTGGGGTTTCTTACCTAACAGTGTCTGATGTACTGGGGTTTCTTACCTAACAGTGTCTGGTGTACTGGGGTTTCTTACCTAACCAGTGTCTGATGTACTGGGGTTTCTTACTACAAGTGTCTGGTGTACTGGGGTTTCTTACCTAACAGTGTCTGATGTACTGGGGTTTCTTTCCTAACACTGTCTGATGTACTGGGGTTTCTTACCTAACAGTGTTTGATGTACTGGGGTTTCTTACCTAACAGTGTTTGATGTACTGAAGGTTCTGACCTAACAGTGTCTGCTGGACTAAAGGTTCTGACCTAACAGTATCTGCAAATCTTTAGCATTGTTCTCTAAAAGATGCAATCAAAAGTGGGTTGTGGGAGCACTCCTTCCCTTTAATATGAAACTTTTCTTTAGAAAGTGTTTTTTTACCCTCTATACATCTGGGAAATATTATAGGTTTTACCATTGCTAGTCAACGCAGGACTTAAATTATTGATTGTTTGGGTGTTTATCACATTTATAGGACTTTGCCAGAGAGCAGGTTTATATCATCTTGTCTGTGATTGGCTGAAGACAATGATCTCATTAATATTAGTTGCTTTGAATGACATCACACAAACATTATCAAATATTTAATTTTGACTTAGAATTTCAAGGTGAGTGCAGCTCCCACTTTCACTCTTCTAAATAATGTAAAATAAAATATAGACAGATAAATCAATTGAGAAAATGTTTATAGGTAGAAATCATGGGATTAGGTTTGATTTATTTATTATTAGTCTAATCCTGTGGTGGGTACATTGATGTACATCTTATGAGCCAGTACAGGTAGGAAATGTCAGTTTTGTTAACTAGAAATGTGTATTTATTGATTCTATCCCTAATGTAGATCAGGAAAGCTCTGTGTATTAATCGGGTCTTATACTGGGTGACAGGACACCCTGAGTGTATCGAGAGGGACAGAGATCTGGGGATATGGTAGTCAATGTTGTAACAGCCATTTTCACTTTTCCATGTTTTACAATACAAATTGTATATTGCGCTATTTACATAGTAATTACACTATAGTCTGTAGTAAAACACAACAGCTGGGCAGGAATTTCATTTCCAAATGTGCGTCAGTTTGAATAAATAGAAATATCATGGGTCTATTCTTTAGTAAGGTATGGAAATGGCAGTTGGTGACATCATGTGGCTGAGTGATTTCAATGTCCGTTGGAATGTCCACTATCACCTGCATAGGGGGGACACACAATATTTTAGCAGTGAAATGATTTATTCTGAAAACAATATTGGGTGCAGATGACAGATATGGTATGTCCTGTTACTTAGGAGATTTAGTGGCTATGGGAGTTTTAGTTCTGCTACATTTGATAATCCTAACAAGAGACAATGGATGCACACCCTAATGGCCATTTACTGTACATGTACCTAGATTCTCACAATGTTGAAGTTATTTCTGCCTCCAGCTGAATCTTAGTCCCAATGCTTTTTTTGTTTTTTGGGTATTTTTTGAGCTATGTAGTTCTATTTGAGTGTTTGAATATATTTCGTATATTTTAATTCTTTTTAATCTTTCAGTGATTGGATCAGTCACGGAGGCAAAACATCTCTGTACCAGTCACATTCACAGGGGGAAAACTTGTATGTACCAGTCACACTCACTGTGGGCAAACTTGCATGTACCAGTCACTGTTGGCAAACTTGTATGTATCAGTCATACTCACTATTTGCAGTAAGCCCCCCCATATGCATGGACCGTGGGCAGTAAGTGTGGGCAGCACGCCCCCCTCTACATAGGGCCCGTGGGCAGTAAGTCCCCCCCATATGCATGGACCGTGGGCAGTAAGTGTGGGCAGCATGCCCCCCCTCTACATAGGGCCCATGGGCAGTAAGTTCCCCCCCATACGCATAATGTGATATAGTTAGAATAGTTTTATATATTTAATTTGGTTTATGGGTTTTAATTGTTTGCACTTTACTTTTATTTCATAGTATTGAAAGTTTTGACTAAAAGATTTAACTAAATGACTTTCCTGGATTTTAACCAAACATCTTTGCTTTAGATTTAATTTGTTTTCATATTTCTCTTTTTTGAGCAGATGTTGGTTAGACTAGTTAGGTTAGTTAGGTCCCTGCTGAAAGAGTCTACTTGACGTGGTAGCAGGGCTTACAAATCTTGTGGCCAAAATATTTTATTCTTCATTAATTATGTTGAGGCTGCAGATACAGTTTTGCTCAGATGGCAAAAACCCTAGAGACACCCCTTGTAACCCCCCCCCCTATATGCAGGCCCTTGGGCAGTAGCCCCCCCCATATGCAGGGCCCTTGGACAGTAAGTCCGTCCCCCATATGCAGGGCCCTTAGGAGTAAGTCCCCCCATACACATGGACTGTGGGCAGTAAGTGTGGGCAGCATGCCTCCCATCTACATAGGGCCCGTGGGCAGAAGTCCCCCCCATATGCAGGACCGTGGGCAGTAAGTGTGGGCAGCATGCCTCTCCTCTACATAGGGCCTGTGGGCAGTAATCCCCAACCATATGCATGGACAGCAGTGGGCAGTAAGTGTGGGCAGCATGCCTCTCCTCTACATAGGGCCTGTGGGAAGTAATCCCCAACCATATGCATGGACCGTGGGCAGTAGTGTGGGCAGCATGCCTCCCTCTACATAGGGCCCGTGGTCAGTAAGTCCCCCCCATACGCATGGACCGTGGGCAGTAAGTGTGGGCAGCAGCCTCCCCTCTACATAGGGCCTGTGGGCAGTAAGTCCCCCCATACGCATGGACTGTGGGCAGTAAGTGTTGGCAGCATGCCTCCCTCTCATAGGGCCCGTGGGCAGTAAGTCCCAACCATACGTATGGACCGTGGGCAGTGGACCGTGGTTATATCCCCCTCCCTTAGCTCAGACATGCTTGGAGTGATTCACCAGAAAAGGAAAGATATATATATATATTACATAATAACGAGATATGAGGGGCTCACAAACCTCGGCTGGGATGCAGGCCAAAAGCCACTCTCCGACGCTGAAGTTCCAGTCAAACATCAAAGAGAGGCGCATTACCTTCAGGACATATAAACTTTATTAGAAGCACAGATAAAAATAGAGATTGGCATCACACACACTCATCACATCAGCCTCATAGATGGCTCATCTATGATTAAGGGCGGTGCCAGAAAACGCATCAGGTGGTTGGCGTGAGAGCGTGTGTGATGCCGATCTGTGTTTTTACCTGTGCCTCTAATAAAGTTTATATGTCCTGAAGGAAGGTGCGGCCTCTCTTTGATGTTTGATATCCATTAATAATATGATATACTTTGTATACTTGTATATATAATGCTTATAAATGGAGGAGAGGAGTAAAATTTGTCACAGAAAAATTTAATTCCATTTCTGCGAATGCCACGCTAAACAGATTACCTTTCAGTCTGGATTACATGGTCTGGCTTATGGTATCTGGGTTTCAAGGGGAGGGTTTGAGTAGGGCCTGATGCCCATTCAGTGATGTGGAGAAAACCCCTATCATGAAGACCAGTTCACTTTTTTGTGGAATGCTAGTGCAAACAAGTCAGGACATTCCACATAAATTGTGCTGGTTCTCATTCCTGATCTCAGGTAGTCTGACAGAAAGTTATAATATGTTATCTTCTCAAATATCCTTAAATTCATACCAGGGTGTTTGGTGTTCTATTTTCTATTGTACAATTCTACAAATTTGTCGACAACAAAATAGTGGGGAAATATTTACACAGCATCTTGCAATCTTTGTGACGGGAAGAATGATTTTTTTCTCTTGTTGATGGCTTTGCACCAACCTTATTCATGCCAGCTTCTTTCTTTTTTTATCTCCCTTCGAGTGTCTTTGAACCAACATGTATGAAGTTTGAGGTGTAGGTAGATGAAACATATCTGTATTTACGTATTTTATAATGAAATGTAGCAATGTACACTGATAATAATTGGGGTTGCTAAGGGCTTAACCTAACTTAAAGGAGAGCTGTAATAAATAACTTAAAGTGTATGTCCAATCAGAAAATAACTGACCATTTTCAGTTTTTTTTAACCCCCAAAAGTTGACTTGCATTTTATCCTTCTTCATCCAACGCTCGCTCACTGGATATACCTACTTAACACAGCTGATCCCCTGCCACCTCCTCCTTTTATATACTTCCGTCATGGCCGCAATGCAGACGTCATGGTCAATGGCTTAAAGGCCATACCCAGAAGGCATTTTACTAGTGCACCTCTGCTCCTGCACGCTCGTAACCAGCTTGAAAGAAAAGACAGGAGCGGGACTTCCAGGGAGTGATGGGCTGTGTTTAAAGTAGGTATATCTCAGCGTGGGAGCGTCCGATGACCCCCCCAGAGCAGGATTATCCAAAGGCAACCCTAGGCACCTGCCTAGGGCACAGGAAACTTCTGGGGGCCCAGCTTCAGAAGCAGTAACAAAATTATAGTCTACACCATATATGTAGCAAAAAAGGGGCCTTAATGATGGCCCTGCCTTGGGCCCATATGATCTTAATCCATCTCTGCCCCCCCCCCCCCTTAATAGTACCCATAGTGAGGACCTAAACCACAAGGTCTATATCCATAAGTTTGCCCTAAAACCAATAAATATACCTTCAAAGACTGTATTGCAATGCCAGTCTAGCCCTCTGGCACTCTGAGAGGCGTGGGCTAGACGGCGTTACAAGAATGTACAGTAAATAATATATTTTAGGAAAAAAACAGGAGTGATGCCCTCATTTTATGGGACCTCAAGGTGGTTTACTTTAGCTGCCCTATAATCAAATAAAAATAAGCTTTTAATACAAACATACAGCAAAAAAAGCAGCAATAAGGTGCACTCTTCTATCTCAAAGTCTTCTTTTCCCTTTTGTTTCAAGTTATTAGATTTAGGCCAAGGCCACACTGCAATGAACAGGAATCGCGAACAAAATCGTAAGCGTTATCGCACGTGATTGTGTGTGCGATTCTTGTGCGTTTTGCATTTGCATGCGATTTATGGAAAGGCATGCATTAAAGCACCAAAAATGGTGAACGCATGCGTTACCAAAACGCGAACGGATGCGCAATCGCATGTGCATCGGAAATCGCAGAGGAATTTTCTCTTTCCGCAATTTCCATTTTAGCCAAAATCACGGGCGCATTCACGATCACAAAAGCGTGCGCAAATGCGCGCAAAACGTTTAGTGTTGGCCTACACCATAAGGGGAATGTTGAAGACTGAAAGCAATCTTTGGGAAACTAGGGCAGACTGATAGTAATGAGGAAAATTGCAATCAATTCAAGTTTGGCTGATTGAATTTATTTTGAGATTGCAACCAATGGGATTGTATTCAAGGTGTGCAAATCGGTTTGGAAAGAGTTTAAATGCGAGCAATTAAACATTCTTAACAGCTGTATAAAGGGCATGTCCACCCTTAAAACACAAACACTGTGACTTGTCTTTTATCTGCCTGTAACCAACTGCTATTTTTCCAAGTTTATTACATACATTTGTAACCAGATAATTAAAGGATAAGTACACTGTAAAAACAAGTTAAGTGTAATTGGAAGCAGCAGCTTTAACTAATCAACCCCCCTACTTTTTTTTCCCTAGCTCCTCCTGAGCCTACCTGTGCTGATGTGCATCTTGTCTGCTAAGCTCTGCCCCTCCGTGAGTTCCTTGTTCTCCTTTTCTGAGGTCCCATAAAGCACTGCCCGTGTGCTCGTGTGCCATCAGTGCTGGTACAATCGGGGCGCGATGATGTCACGCGTCTGGAAATGCTTTTTGGGACTTCAGAAGAAGGAGAACAAGGAACTCATGCAGGGGCATAGCTAAGCAGACAAGAATGCAGAGATTCAGCAAGATTCAGCAAGTTTACATCAGCACAGGTAGGCTCAGGGGGGAGCTAGAAAAAAAGGGAAATGATTAGTTAAAGCTGCTGCTTCCAATTACACTAACTTGTTTACAGTGTACTTATCCTTTAATGATAGTTCTATTCCTTTCTGGCAAAAGAATCTGACTCTCCCTCTGCTCTAAAGAGCTTCTTATATGCTTGAGCATGTGCAGAGAAGGAGCAGGTTCTGGGAACCCGCAATGCAACTTCCGGCAGACGCGTTTGTGATAGTCTGAGAGTAGACTGCGATTTAGCCGCAGGATCCCGGTCCGGTAAGTAGTTTCTTTTAGCTTTTTTCAAACAGACCATGCGTTTGAGTTAGGAGGGGGTAGCTACATTTACTAAAAGGGTTTAATGATAAACAAAAGGGCCGTGACGATGGATCTGGATGGAGGGAGGAAGGGGGGAATCGGCTCCACGATGCATAATGCACCCCTTCCAGAGACAAGAGACTTTCACTTTCCTGGACTTTACACAGACATTGCAGTAGAACCATTGGAGCAGAGGTGTAAGGTAAGGATTTTTTAACACTACACAGTTTGGTCAGTGTAGGTTAAAGGGCATCTATAGTGGGAAATTAACTTTTTTTCTTTCTTTCCATTGGTTCTAAATTCCCACAACCCCCAGAGTGTCATCACTTTTTTCAGATTCCCTCTCTGTCCTGAGATACACCAGTTAGAAGAATACGTGATTGCATTCCTCTACTCCTACTTGGACTGTCAATCAAATCCCGTGAGTGATCCCCCTCCCTGCTGTCATAAACATAGAGATAACAGCATTAGCAGGGGGGGAGAGGGTAGTTTGATGGTAGATATAAGGCTGCACTTGACCCCCCTTCTTAATAGCTTTCACTGAATGATGAAGGTCACAAAGTGAGAGATCGTAAACTGTACTGTTCTCCTTTCTTCGTGTCTCCAGGACAGCTTGCTTTGTATTGGCCACGGTGCGTGGGTGGTGTGCTTTTCAGGATGTTGAACTTTTAACTCCTACGCACATGATAAGCTTGTCGGTTAGCCGGAGTTGAGACATGGAGGAGGAAACAGAGGGGAGGGGAAGGGGGGAGTGCTGCACACGATCTGAAAACCATGGTTAAACAGAATCACTGACAGAGATAGGATAGGCAGCACACAGAGTACATAAATTTAACTTTGCAAAGGGGCAATGTGTTTTTATCCTATAGATGCCCTTAAATTTTAGTTTTGGGGGTGACTTGCCCTTTAAATATTATTATGACTTGTTAACTGTTACACTACTGGTTTTAACACATCCTATTCGACTGACATGGTCCGTATCTGGTGAAAATTAGCAGTCGTTTGGATTGGACTGTCATCTGACCAAGTCCTCTGACATGTTTTATAGATCATGGGGTCTGTGGGTCTTCAATGGACCTCTGGATCATTTGCACTAAAATATCAGTAAACACTTTAATTCTTGACAAACAGGCTTCTGTTTGTCTTTAAAACAAATGCTGCAAGGCTGAATTACAACTATCTGGCAATGTAGTTGGCACCTTATCTTTAAGACAGCACAAAATCTACATGCAGAAAGGCTAGTTGGTATTTATATTAGAAGCATGATGCAGGCTGCATGTGTAGCCATACAACATGTATTGAATGAAATGCTTAATGTCCACCCTTATAAAAAAAATTCCCCTATAATAAATAGTATGCCTTCCCCCAGCCCCAACTGCTATAAAAAATTTTTAAGAAAGTTGCCCAGATCTTTACTTACCTTCCCTCTCTCTCCGACGCCGGCCCAGCCTTCTGCTTGCAGACACTGCAGCAGGGGGCGGGACCGGCAGCCGCGTCCGTGATTGGCTGAGAGGCAGCCAATCACGGACGCGACTGCGGCTTCTCAGAATGCCCGGGGGAGAGAGGGAGGAAGTAGAATTCGGGGGACTTTCTTAAAATAATTTTTTAGCGATTGGGGCTGTGGGGAAGAAATACTATTATATGGACAAGGGTTTTTATGGTAGGGGGAGGAGTCGCAAAACGGGAGGGAGAGGGAGGGGGGAGGGAGGGGGAGAAGGGCTGCAGTACGCATGCCAAACTTCTCCCAGAGGCGAGAAGAGGCAGAGTCCTAATGGACTCTGCTATCCTCCTGGTGGGCAGTTTTTGGGACTTTGGGGGGGGACTACAGGAGAACCATTATGGAGCTGGGATGTGAGGTAAGGATTTATTACACTACATGGTGGGGCACATAATGGGGGGGGATTATAGTTTTGGGGGTGGACATGCCCTTAATAGAAAAAACACAATATAGAACTCATATCCCACAAAAAGTACCCCCAATGGGACCTACACTGTTAAAGAGCAATTTGAATTTATTCGGCCATACAACAAAACATCACTACAGATCACCTACACTAAATATCTTAACCTTTACTTCAGTCTTCAGCAAAAGAAGAACTGATGCAGCATGCCCTCGCTCTACATAGGGCCTGTGGGCAGTAAGTCCCCCCCATACGCATGGACCATGGGCAGTAAGTGTGGGCAGCATGCCCTCCCTCTACGTAGGGCCCGCGGGCAGTAAATCTCCCCCATACGCATAATGTGATATAGTTAGAATAGTGTTATACTGTTTTAATTGAGTTTATGGGTTTTGATTGTTTGCACTTATAACTTATTGAATTTGGCTGGATTTCTTAACCAAACATACTTTGCTTCAGATTTAATTTTTTTTCATATTTCTCTTTATTGAGCCAGATGTTGTAAAAAGGCATTTCCTATGGTTAGGTTAGCTTTAGCTAGCATTTGTTAGGTTAGGCTAGGTTAGACTAGTTAGGTTTGTTAGCTCCCTGCTGAAAGAGTCTATCTTGACGTGGTAGCAGGGCTTACAAATCTTTTGGCCAAAATATTTCATTCTTCATTAATTATGTTGAGGCTGCAGATACAGTTTTGCTCAGATGGTAAAAACCCTGGGGACACTACTGTAAACCCCCTCCCCTATATGCAGGGCCCTTTGTGCAGTAGCCCCCCCCATATGCAGGGCCCGTGGACAGTAAGCCCCCCCATATGCAGGGCCCGTGGGCAGTAAGTCCCCCCCATACGCATGGACCGTGGGCAGTAAGTGTGGGCAGCATGCCTCCCCTCTACATAGGGCCCGTAGTCAGTAAGTCCCCCCCATACGCATGGACCGTGGGAAGTAAATTTGGGCAGCATGCCTCCCCTCTACATAGGGCCCGTGGGTAGTAAGTCCCCCCCATACGTATAGACTGTGGGCAGTAAGTGTGGGCAGCATGCCTCCCCTCTACATAAGGCCCGTGGGCAGTAAGTCCCCACTATTAGCATGGACCGTGGGCAGTAAGGGTGGGCAGCATGCCCTCCCTCTACGTAGGGCCCGCGGGCAGTAAGTCCCCCCC